>WMED01001944.1:0-25644 GCA_019650415.1 Pipa parva
TGCGAAGTGAGCCGAACACTTCGCGGCTCACTTCGCACTATGGTGAATGAGGGCCTAAGACCTACTTTAACAAGTGTAATTAATGCCTGCCTGAACCCTGGCATTAGAGAAGCAATTTAACATTTGTGTAAAAATGTTAGCAATTTCTATTTTGCATCCATTTTTAACACTAATGACTGGATTATGTAAAAATGTTAGCTAGTGACTTGTTTGTGTAAATAGAATGCCCCATCTTTTTTTTTTTTCACATGTGTTCATTATTCATCGTTGTCACAAGCGGTGCTTAGCAAATCAGCGGCACTCATACATTGCCAGCATCTGACAGTTGGTAAGTGCTGGGGCTGTGTATGGTGCTTCGGGGTTCAGACAGCCAATCCTGGTTGCTGATGTCATGGATGACATCAGGGGTGGGAGATTCAAATATCAAGCACTATTTGCAAGTAGTGCCCAATCATCAATTGTCAAGCTATGGTGCTGGATGGTCCTGGCATTATGGAAGTTATTAATCCATTGATTTAAGCATAGACTCTACTTTAGCTGCCTGAGATCATCTATGAGCCTGTTAAAGGGATTATCTCCAAGTGTGTTCCAGCTTAAAAGTTCTGCAGCATCTGTCTACTGTGTGTCTCTTCACAGCAAGTGCTGCTTCCTTAGTCATGTACAGTACTCGTATGTTCCTGCAGCATCGAGACAGGAGTGATAGTCCCAGGAGAGGATCTGGTACTCTGCACTGCTTCCAGGTGGTGCTGTGTATTACAGTTCAGCATGTGCCCAGGGATGCTGTGAGTGACATTTCAGCTATGCTGTACTGAGTATGATACCACTTTGTTACAGTTCAGCTGTTTAAGGTTTTCACCAGAGTTCCCATGTGAGTCAATCCAGCTGCCACCAGTGGGGGCTTAACCTGAGGTCCCCTGTGAGGGTTTCAAGAGGAAGACCAGGGCCCCCTTAGACTTTCTTCCTTCAGAGCCAACTCCCACTGTGGTACATAGGATCCACCTTATCTCCTATGTCACTATGTGTTTCATAGACACTTGTTCCTGCATCTGTCCATACACCTTATCTCCTCCAAAGGTGTACCACCATGTCTATGTTCTGCACCTGTTTGTACGACTTAGTTCCTCTAGAAGCGTACCACCTAGTTCCTGTCTGTTTACCTGCACTTGCCTCAGCACACTTTAATGTCTCTAGATAGAGGTGTACCACCTTCCACTAGTCTCCCTTTGTGTTCTACTTTTAGTACACCATAGTGCTTTTTGAGGTGTACCGGGCTCTGGGTACACTATAGTGCCTCTAGTGGTGACCCAGTTCTCATGGTACCTCTTCTGTGTTCTCTGAGATCCATGACAATCTTTTATTCACTATTTGCACCAGAATTTTAAAGCTAAATATCATACCATATAGACACCATTTTATACTCACTGGAAACACACACTTTCAATTAGCTAGGTGGACATTCTACCCTCAGTTAAAAACTTAGGGCCTAACTGAGTTTGAAAGACTGCTATGGTAATAATTACACTGTTGTCCTGTTTTCTGCTGTGAACTTCTATCCACTGTTTTTGAACTTTTCCTTTCTGTTAATAAACATTACAAAAACGGCATCTATGAAAATATCTTGTCCGTCATTTTAGCCAAAAACAAGCTAAAATATTGGGATATCTTGGCTTCAGGGCCATTGGCATTTTGGTTTAAACCCACATATGAGGATAATGTGTGCAATGCCTGGAAATGCACCCTTATACATTAGAAAAATAGCCAGCACTGTGGAAGTACATATTATTATTTATTCATTCTTATATAGCGCTACTATTTTATGCAGCGCTTTACAGAGAATCATCATTCACTTCAGTTCCAGCACCATGGAGCTTACAATCTAGTTTTCCCTATTTTGTCACACACACACAGATGAATGTTTTTGGATTGTGGGAGGAAAATAGAGTGCCCAGAGGAAACCCACACAAGTACAGGGAGAACATACAAACTCCATGCAGATGAATTGCAGGGTGGAATTGATCCTAGGGCCTCAGCGCTGCAAGACAATAGTGATAAACACTGCACCACTGCACTGCTATATATACATGCATATGTACATATATATATGTCCGCATGCAGGACATGAGCAAGCAGATAACAGTCTGTGCAAAGTGAGCTGTGGGATCCGAAGCTCACTTCGCATGAGGTGAATTCCCCCATAATGTGAAATAACACTTTGTGGACATTGGAGGAAAGGAAGCAGGAAGGTTTGAACAATGAAAAGATTGAGAATGTTTTTCTGTCTTGTTGCACTTCTTGTTGGCTTTTCCTGTAAGGTCTCATCCAGTGTAACACCAATAGGGCTTTGATGACATCTGGAACATTTGGCTAGACTTCAAGCCAACTGGGAAAATTGTCTATTGTTCCAGATACATATGCACAGCAAAAGCCAAACTTTGACATTACCACCTCATTACTTATTTGTATGAACCATTGAAAAGTGCCACAAGGGGAGATGCTAGGTGGTTTTCAACAACTAACCATATCACAGGGGCCAAAACACATCATTGGATGCAATTTTATGACAACACAAGACAGTCCATACTGTCACTCAGCTTCCAAAGGATAAAGCATCTGGTACCATTGACCATAATAATCAAAACTTGATTACCTGGTGCAGACATGTCACGTAGGTAAAGCAGTATTCTGCAGATAACCAGAGATACTCATACAGTGTGGCACCTTGATGGTGCTATTTCAGTTACAAACATAGATAATACAATATAAACATCTTAATTATGCATATTACTTCAAAGGGAAATGAGTTCCCTTAAAGGTGATTTAAAGTAACAGGCTGGCTTGGGGAACAGGGGAATTAGGACCGCCCCTCAACCTTTAACATGCCAGCCAGGTTGTCACTTAAGCTTTAATACAAGAACATGTATTGCTAGAGCACAGACAAAAATTAATGTGTTTGGGTGACTAGGGTAATTTAGAGGGATATTATCACCCTAAACCTTTCTTTTTTAACTAATAATTTTTTTTTTAAACCTCCATAAACAGTACTACAGTTTTTTTGTAATTAAAGATATGCCCTTATTTCACAAACTTTTTTATTTATGAATTCCATTCGTTATCCTTATTCCAAATCTAAGGCACTATCCTTATAACCTCAACTGGCTGCAATGATGAAAACAATGAATTTTTTTTAATGACACTATTGCCCAAGTAAGGCTATGTTCTTGTTATAAACATAGTCTGTATATAAGGCATAAAGCAGAATTAAATGAATAAATTAATTTAAATGCTAATCTGCTACTAAGCACTATAAACAACTATATTTATTTTGATATCTCTTTAAAAGCTAAGTAGTAAGATTGGTGTATTATTGCCTATTAGGAAAGGAAAGGGTAGAAAATAAGCAAAGCAGAGATACTATTCCTTTATACATTAAACTTTATTGTTACTTAAAAGCAAAAGTTTTTTCTTAGTAAAGAAAATATTAGTCAATGTTCTACTATGAAAGTTAATGTTTTAGAGTCCACATAGTGAGATGTTATACACACCTTAAAGAATCCATCCTCAATGAATTGCTTGTTTTCCAGTAATTTGAATAGAGTCTGTCATAGCTAGGAGTGTGAACAATATGAATCAGAATGACATGTAGTTTCTACAATGTCATATAACAATTCCAAGTATTCCCTAATTATAGTCCCCTTTAGGTTATTTCTCTCTCATTCACCAGAGGTGAGAAAAAAAAAAAAAAGCTGGTCCTGCTAAAAACAGTCATTTGTACCTTTCAATGGATAGACAGATCTCTCCCCTCATTATGGCTATTCTCTCGTTTAATTATAGATGTGTCTTTTACCTGGAATTATCAAATATGAGCCATGATGTAAGTGCAAACCACAATGATCATCTTTAAAGCAAATGATTGAAAAGGAGCACAAATATGAAATGGTCGGTAAATAACATATTGTATAAACAACATTGAACAAATCCTATTAAAAAAGCACTTAGTAAAGACTAAAATAATGGTGCTAATTAAATGCCGAGTAGAGCATAGCTTATCTCTGCAGACAGGAAATTATACCTTGGACCTCGGTGTCTGACTTTTAATAACTTCTGGTATAAAAAGGCATGGAAAATAAAGAAGCTCGGTGTTAATCAAACTTTAGGCATAAAAATATTGCTTAATGCTTTCACTCTAAATTCCAGAATTAACTATTTAACATATACTGTACATTACAAAGCAAATATGGCAACTACATTAGTGACATGGTTTCTCCTTCTTGTAACTCTTTCATTACCTTTATTCTTTAAAACAAATGCCACAATTCAGGGAAAATGTTGGTTTTCCTCCAAGCGCTACAGAAAAAAAAAACCATACAACATCTGGATAACAAAATAATGGAATGGAGACACTGTTTGTAAAACATGAGTGTGTATATTAAGGCAAAGGCAACATTTCTAATAAAAAAAAAATTGTCAACTGTCTATTCATTTTCTTAAATGAAGAATATAACATTAGTCCATGTCTTTATTTTCTCACAAAAAAACATAAAATGGCAGTGTGTGCAACATTATAACAATATCCATTTCACATCGAGGAATTCCATTATCCATTTTATATAGACAAAATGGAAATACATGGACGAGATGCATCTCCTTTGAAATAAACATCTAGATATTTATAAAATCTGTGATTTTTCTCTCGCTCCATTAACCAGACCGGACCCTGTTCCTTTAAGAGGTTGTAAGCTCTATGGGACAAGGATTTTCATATACTTGTCTCATCCAATGACTGACATTTAAACAGTATTGTAACCTGAGAATGCTGATAATTTACATTGCTTGTGCTTTGATCAGAAACTCTCAAATGACTTTAATGTAAGTGTATTTTGAAAATGTGTAACATAGCAATGTAATATCTAAATAAAGAATCTGTATATAATTACATGGACATTATTTTTTAACAACCAAAAGAACTTTGCAGTTGCTGTGTGTATTATATATTTAAGAAAGTATGCCAAACGTATCTTTTCCTTAAATTTCAATTTCTAAAATGTTGAGCAAATACCTAATAACCATGCCCTTGAATTCAATTTGGAGCCTGTGTTTTTATAGAATTGTTGTCATTTGTTGTTCTATCTCTTTAATGAAGATTTTTTTTCTTTAAGCTTAATCGCTTCTAAACCTACATTTCCTATAAGTGACTTTATTTCAAACCCTGAAAAACACAAAGATACATTGTCTTTTGTGAGTCCCAATTAGTACAGTGACATACTCTGTCAATAAGCGGAGCACTGCCAATAAAATCATACAAGCCAGCACATGCATTATTTGTTTTAGAGGCTTTTAGTGCTCCCTCGCTCAAATGTAAGGATATAAAAGTCTGGCTACCTGAAAGCTTCGTCTTAACTCAGCTGGAAGGTTTTCTCTCCATGAATTAAAGGACTAGTGCCTGATTCTTTCCCAATGGACAAATTAATTTATGCAGATCTATTCATTTTGTTCCTGGAGGCTTCCAACTCATTAACTGTCAGACTTGGGCATCACATTTACTCCAGTCTGAGTAGTGGGACAGATTCATTTCCCTGCCTCTGGGCTCTCCACAAGGGGGAGTGAAAATCCCTGCTTGACTTTTTCTTTAATCAGGTTTTGCTTCAGGATTTCAATTGTCCTGATGTTTTCCAAAAAAAACCTGTGTCAAGGACTTTCAAATCAGAAAAAGAAATTCAGAATTTGATCCTGTTTTGCAGTTTAAAGTAAAGTCATGAATATTAACTTATGATGAGCTGCATTTGATCACACCGTACAGAGGATATTACAACCAACAAAAACTGCATGCCAAAAATGTACCTGATTGCAGAGAATGCTTTGCATTACACTGTTATATTTATATTTAATGCCGAACCAGCATTAAAAGTATTGTCAATGAAAGTCAATAATTACAGTCTTTTTATAAGGAAACCCTTATGGAAGGCATGTAAAGTAGCAAAGTGAACTCTCACAGATACACACCAAGCAATAAAAAATCAGTGGTGATTATTTATAAACCACCTGCTGTAAATACGTTGAATGTGTCATATTGAACCAACTAACTGCTGTTGATAATTGGATTAATAAGCCTAAGAAGAAGATAGTGATAAACAGATTCATTAAAGCCTAGGGATATTTACTAAGACCATTTCAACCTTTATGATTATTTTCGCCTTATTTCACTGTCAATTTTCATTTCCTTGTATGTTTCCCTGAATTATAAAAAAAAAAAACCACTACAATATCTTCCGTACTGAAATAAATTCCTGTCAATAAATATTGATCTGCTGACAGGGGGCACACTTTGCAGCGTTTTCCTATCAGGGTCACCTTCCATTACAGTGATAACGATAGAGATTTCATTTTTCAAGAGGAAATATTTTTTGGACTGTGGCTAAATGACAGAATCAACTCCATAGGGGATAATGGGTTTATACCACCTGTGAAGCAGAAGAACACTTTTGGATGGTAAAATTTACTTTCAACAGCTTAGTAAATGGGTGAAAGCAGCAATATTGATAACACAAGGCTGTTTCTCCTGCAATAACTGGTTGAAATATTTTTAGAGGCTCATTGACTAAAGTCCGAATAATCTCATAGAACTGTGAATTTGCATCTATTCTCCACTTCCCCACGTTCTCTTTCTGAGCAAACTATGAGAACGCGGACGTCAGCGAATGCTTTAAAGGGATTCCAGTCTCAGCGAGGATCACGAGGCTCTACTCGAGATGCCTCGCTGAGACTGGAATCCTTTTAAAGCATTCGCTGATGTCTGTGTGCAGTCTCTGCATACTGGTGCGAAGGATCGGAGGGTAAATTCGCTTTTTGCTGAATTACCCTCTAAGTGTCCAATTCAGGTGACTAGTCGCAAACTTACAGAACTCTTTGCATCATTTTACATGTGCATGCACAGGTACTTCTACTATTGACTAAGCAGAGACTAAGCAGAGGAATGGTGTGAAGATGTGAATGCAACTAGGTGAACTGCCCCAAATTCACCTGTTTGACTTCAACTCTTCAGACTCGTGAATTGGGGGGTTTGATGGCAGGGCTTCAGTCTTGTGTAAGGCGACTATTCATTCAAAAGTGACAATGGTGACTGTAACTAAGTGACAATATGACCTAGGGAGAAGGTGATATAGTAATAGATAGAATGTTCACAGAATACAGTTAGTGTGATATGATGAGACTGACATCACTGCCCTTCACTCCACATGATTTCTCATCCTACTTCTATCCGACTGACTATGCCACACTACACATCCAACAGTGATTGCTGCTGTCCGTGTATCCGACAAGTGTATTTACCGCTTAGTCAATAGTGAGAAGTGAATTTCGACTATTCTGAAGATGCTACTCAAATCATAGCAACGTAATTATCTGATGAAGGGTGAGCAGCTCTGCAGAAACTACCGTAAGCTTTTGGCCACCAGTGCAATACTTTTCATGATGTGACTTAAAAGGAAAAAATATATAACCTTTATATAAATAGGACATTTGCAACTCCTTTTTCCTTTAGGCATGGCTTAATGTGTGTACAAAAGGTTCATGTATATATATATATATATATATATATATATATACTGTATATATATACAGTATATGTTCATGTAAATGTATATGTATAGCAGAGCACTACTGTACTGCTTGCATTTATCAGAAGTATTCTGGAAAGACACTAATATAGCAGTGCTTCTAATGTTAATAAGTAAATAATGATATTATTTTTTATTATTTTTATGGTAAAATACTCTTAACTTGTAAACAATATAGCATCCACTAAATAGACAAACAGACAGACAGACAGGTGTACAATTAGAAGGATTCACAGATAAATAGAATAATGCAAAGAGGAAATACATATTTCATGCATGAAACTAACTTAGTCCTCACATTATAGTGAGAGAGAACATCAATTTACTAAGAGAAATCTTTATGAACCATTTATAGCTCCCACATTTACAGACTAGCAATGCCGTTAGAACCACACTAGTTACATCCATTTGGATAAAATCTGTCTTTCCATAATACCAATTTGCACCACTCTCACTGGCCTTTTGTTTTGCTTGCTGAGAGTGCTGGGAACACTTTTCCCGAGAATGCTTTTAATGCTGTAATTTCCTTAAAAATAGATTCTGCAGATGTTATTATTACAGGAACAGCAAAAAAAAAAAAAAAAAAGGAATCCACCCTATAAGTCTGGAAAGCACCATCATTCAACCCCTATTGTGACTGCATTTTTAAAAGCTTGGAGAGACTGAGGGGCAAGTTGCATATCTGATAATGTTATTCATTGTCAGCAGGTGCACGTGTCATGCTATGTGCTGAAATTATACCCTGCACTTCACAAGTGAAGCTCATTTTATGTTCTCTTCTGTTGTTCAGATTCACAGGTGCTCCATAAGCTTCAAAAAACCCATGGGCAGAGTAGCAGATTATGCGGATCATGACAAGCTGTTGAAATAGGAAAAAGAAGTCCAGAAATGTCTCCAATTCAAGAACAGCTGTATCCTTGGCATTATTCTTTCTTACATTATCAGTTGCTCCAGTCACAGGGTTTGCTGCCATTTTATCTGTTTAGAACAACATGCTTATGTTAAGGAATGGCACCTTTGAATAAAACCCTCCAAGGATTTAATTTGAGATTTCAGACAATTACCAAGTTCATGATAATGTTATAAGCAAAGAAGTCACCAGACTGGACAATGCTAAGAAGCTGAACATTTGTATGTAAGACTCTTTTTTTTTACTTTTTTTACTTTAAAAGACCAGTAACACCATAAAAACAAATAAATCCCATTTAGTATGGAATGGCAGTTATTCCAATGTTGTGCTTGTAAAAATATTATGATTTGTATCACTTTGTGTTTTGTTTTTCTTTGTTCATGGTTGCCAGTTCACAATTGCCCAGTAGATGACTGCAATCAGCAATGAAAAGCATGACACAAAACAATAAAATAGATGGGTTTAGCTGATTCATTCAGCCAAAAATAAATCACTCCAGTCTATGAACTAGCATTAAATCATTTAATACCTTTTTCCTTTATGGATAACTATAGTCAGATTACATCTTTACATAATGCAGTACTATACCTTAGTGAGAAGCAATTCTCCTCAGTAGATGTTTCATCTGAAGCAAAATAATTTATAACAATGCCCTGATAAACTCCTGCACCAGGAAATGTGTGTGATAAAACTGCTAAACACGATAAGAAAAAGATACCTGACTGCTACTGGTTAAGCAGTGTGCTGACCTTTTGGCCTCAACAATCATTCCTGAAATGCAGGAGATTACAGAGGGAAAGCTGACTTGTGCACATGTGCTAAGTAGTAAGTAGGGCAAACATGTCTGGGGGAGGGTACCTTTTCATGGAAAAGTGGTCAGTACACGTCACACACACATTTCCTGGTGCAGGAGTTTATCAGTGCTGCCTACTCAATTATTCCGCATCACATGAAACATCTACTGGGGAGAAACGCTTCTCACTAAGGTATAGTACTGTATATATAATGATGTAATTTGACTATAGTTTTCCTTTAAAAAGGACTGTACTTTTTGAGGTATATGGGTTCAAATAAAATAAACACTTTAATTTTATTAATGGTAACATTGTATAAGTTAGTTTGTCCAGTAATACCGAGGCAGTTATATATTATTTGATATTTTATAATAAGTGGTGAGCATCCATTTATTCAAATTAAACAAGTACATAATAATAATAATAATAATAGTGTTATAGTAATACATTTAGAAAGGATCACACTGGTTTGCAAAGATATGTTAATCAACTTAATCTCATTAGTTGTCCAGTATTTATTTGTTTATGCACAGTGCATACAACTGAAGCATTCCCACCAATGTTGTGATTGGTTAAAATTCTCAGTCAGTTAAATCTCAGTGTCACTGTCAGAGCTGTTTCATCCTTGCATAACTTGCAGTGAGTAACAGTGGAGGAGGAGCATATCTACATATTTATTTATGAAAAATTATAAATTCTATCATTTATAATAGATCATATTTATAAAAGTGTTTGTTTTTGCATACCTTCCCATGTTATAGAAGTTACTACTATCCTACTAGAATTCCCTTTAATGTAATGCATCCCACATTGTAAAAAGTTATTTCCAAGCAGTAAATGGGGCTTCCCTTTCTCCTGAACACATGGGAAGGCCACACATCTTCCTGATAGGTATTTTATTAAAAAGAATTAAACAGTTTTATATGGCCAACTAATATTTTAATGGATGTAAACTGATCATGTGAGCCCATTAAGTTTTTTTATTTTGCTGGCTTAAAGGACTAAAATGGTCATTAGTCTAAGGTTGATTCTTCCATTGCCATCTAGATTCAGTTTCCTGAAAATAGTCTTTTCCTGAAGACATTTAGAAGACACCAATAGCTTTGAAGGGGCAGTTGTCCATATTAACTGTCATATATTATGTTTTCCTTGAGACAAACATAGCAGGAAAGTAAACAGGGCTGAAGATCCTGAAGAAAATACAGTAAAAAGATGCAGAAACAAGTTGAAGCTGCAGTTTTCTCCGAGTAACTGTCCTGGAAGCAGATATAGATGGAGATAAAAAAAAACAAGATGTAGTCTGGAGACAATAATCCTTGTCTGGAGTCAATAGTCCTTGTCTGGGGACAATAGTCCTTGTCTGAGGACAATAGTCCTTGTCTGGAGACAATAGTACTTGTCTGGAGCAATTTTAGCAGAAATACAGACAATTTTTGAAGCTGCAACTCACATATATTATTAAATCTATGAACCAATTATATCAGGAGAGTAAAAAGTTCTGAAACAATATTCCTTTCCTGCTCTTTCTTCTTTTACCTCCTACACCTTCTCCTGTCATTTCTCTTGCTCCTCCCCCCTCCAGTTCCAAGTCTCAGTTCAAACCAATCCCTGTGTTTCTCCCAATCTCCCCTGCAATTGCTTTCAATACTTCCTCATCTCAAAAAATGTTTGTTTCTGACAACCCCCTTACATGCAGGTTACATATACAGATAGTATATCTTTATATGTAGATATAAAACCAGCAAAAGGACCATATCCAGATATTTGAGGTAAATGGTTCTGTGCATAGTCCACTGTTTTAAGTTGTGTACCAAAGGACTCTGGGGGTTATTCACTATGGCGCAAATTCGACTGTCGAATTCTCAAACAGTGGATTCTGATAGCTAATCCATGACAATTTTCCCATTGTAAAGTTGCAACAATTTTTTAAAGTTAAGATTGTGACAATTTTCCCATAATAAAGTTGCAACTGCGACAATATTCTCATTTTAAAGACGCAATAGTTGCAGTCTATTGCGACTGTCTTTATCTGGTGAATTCGCACCTATACGCAACATTTTGGACTTTAGTGAATAACACTGTCTTAAGAACATTGTTTAACTTATTAAACGATCTAACGCTTGGGATAGAAAATCTGTTTCTGTGTGTGGGGTGAACTAAGTAAAACTCTGATGAAGAGGGACATAGAAGTTATTGTGGGTCATTGACAAAATATTACCAGGTGAAGTCAATCAAGAGATAACAAGGTACTTTCTTGTATTAGAAAATAGAACGATTGAAGAATAAAGGGTATCTGAAAGGATTTTTAAAGCCAAATTGGTTAAAGTTAAAAATGTATTTTTTCACTGGACCCACAATTGTCATTGTGTAAATATAAAAGTGTTTAACTGTCTCATTATGTGAATCACCAACTATGTTTCAGTGGATTCATGCTTCATTACTCATCAAATGCTTTTAGCTCAGATGATACCATTTTGTAGTTATGTTTTTGTTAGCTTTAGTAGACGTATATTTAAGGTTATTTTCATTATAAATTTTTCTTTTTTTTAATAGGCAAACCTTTAAGGGAACATGACACATTCTAAACCAACACATAAAGTATAACATAATAAATACGTATATGTATGTATGTATATTTATAAGCACCACTAAGTTACACAGCACTGTACAATTCCGGAATACAGATATGGGAAAGTTAACATAGTACAAGTGAAGTAAATTACAAGCACAGAAACATCCCTCTAAGTGCCAGGCAGTGATTGAAACAAGACTATGGAGGTCCCTGCTGTGTAAGGCTTATAATCTAAATAATGATGTATATTTGAACTGTACTGATTTTTCATACAAATAATAGGTAAATATATAAAATCATATTAAAGCAAATGAGCTTACTCGGCCGTGGTAGAACTTATGTTGCCTTCTGAGTCACTTTTGCAAATGCTCCTTCAGTGGTAATCGTGCTGTAAAATGAGTTTCACTGAAGTAAGACTGCCCTATCCTGTCTATACAATCTGAAGTTGTCACCTGGTACAAGGGACGCATGTTTGCTCATATATCTTCCTGTTTTTATAGTTGTAATGGTGCTGCTTATTAGTCAATAAGGTATTATTTTGAAGTTATAATTAAAAATATTTAAATTTTAATCTTTTTTTCTTATGTATTGATTATGTGGACAGCTTTAGATTAGGGTTACTATTGTTTATAAAAATGTTTGTCCCATTTCCATTCTCTGCCTTATTCCCTACCTGTCCTTTCTATCAATGTATTGTTATCTCTATACATCCATAAGCCACGAATTGCTTGTATTGCAATATAGATCTGTAGATCAAAATAGATTTCTTATCGGCAACAACCTGGTCTGGAAATAACTTTAATTTCCTTCTGGTAAATAGACACATTTTTGCAGATGGCAAATATTTCCCTCTTCTATTCACAATGAATGTATAATTGTCCACATAATTCATCTTTCTTTTGTAACATATTTAAAGAAGACTATACATGGAAAATTGTATCGCCATGCAATTAAGAGCGTTTATCTGATTTAATTAACTTTAGACACTAGTCAAAGATAATACAAACTATTATTACTTTATTTTAAGAAACCCATCTCTTTTTTTAACTCTTAATAAAAGTGACAGTAAATAATTTTGCCAAGCCTCTGATTGAAACAAAGTCTGTGTTTTTAGATGCAAGGCTGCACTTCAAGTGGGAACACGCATCTTCTCATTTTGGGTCCTTTTCCTGTTAGGTACAATACAGTTGATTTTTGCATTCTCAATCTTTTTTTTTTAGTACTATAGATGAACTACACACACAAGAACAATTCAAGAAATTAATTGCTAATTCCAAAATTCCAAAACTTTTTCAACATGTTAAGGCTGGAGAAACAACCTATATTTATTGATTTTGCCATTTTTTTTTTCTTTTCTTTTCTTTTTTTCAGTCTCAAATTGTTTTTCAACCATATATAAATCAACGGAATCTAAATGTACAGCAAAATACTGCAGCAGGAATCAGAAAAGAATACTGATCTGAAATGAAGGTGGATCTAATAGAAGAACACTGCAATGCGTTGTCACTGTCAAGTGATCAATTATTTATTGTAAGGATTTTTGCTGACATTGGAAAAAAAAATGTAATTGATCCCTTATTAATCAGCTGAATGGAAAAGTACAGTGAAATGAAAATTAACAGCAAAAACAGGGTACAATAAATAGAAAAGGTAAAAAATGGTCTTAATAAATATCCCCTGTTATGTTTGATTTTCACTTAATTATTATATTAAGGCAATAGGACCTAAATTTGTCATGTTGCATCTAGGGCATATTTACTAAGACTAATTTGACATACCGATTGATTTCCCCACAATGTACAAATTTCATTGTAAACAGGAGCTTTCAGAGGTGTTTTCCAAGAAATACACCGGTTAGCCATGGACTGCTAGATATAAGATATACTTCAAACAAATGACCATCCAAGGACAACTCATAGCAAGTCTTGGTAGAACTTGATGGATGCATGGGTACCACACAGCCATTCCTCTGAAGTAAAACAAAGCAGTAAGTGCTTTTGACTGATAGATCAAAAGCTGAACATTTTTGGCTCAAAGTTCTGCAGAGTTGCCATGATGGAGGAGCATCGGCAACAGTGAATCCCAACTAAAGGTTCCTTGGAGGTTTAGATTATAATATCTAGAAGTTTATGACTTTATCAGTATTAACAGAACCCCTATTTCTTAGAAGTACCAGAGGATTCTCATTTGTCATGTTATTTCATTTGAGAAGCGTTTCATCAGTTCCAGCTTAATCATGCAGCAGGAAAATGAGCCCAAAAATCTATCTTTAGTATTTGCTGACTCTGCATCCTGATTTCACAGCTGCAGTGCTTATGGACTGATACAAGGATACTTTTGAAAGGCTTTACATAAAACACAATTTGCAGATCTCTACCCAGATTACTCTTGTTGCTTACATTTATTGCAAACTGGTTTACTTTGAGCCTGTTAAAGAACTATGACAAGTTATTCTATACAGCTGAAATAACCTATCCACCATTTTCTTTTCAAACTAAATCACAGTAAACCTTCCTGACAGAAAATTTAAAGCCAAAGAGTGGTTATAACATATAATATGGTGGATATTTTTAAGATCATTTCAACCTTTTCAATTCATTTCACCTTGTTTTGCTGTTAATTTTAATTCATTTCCCTGTACTTTTTAAGTCAGCTGATGTATAGACGGTTGATAAAAAATGTTTCCCCTGTATATTTTTATTGATAAATATCCAACAGTTGAAAGCGGCACATGTTGCAATGTTCTTCTATTAGGTTTTCTATTACGTAGTGTTTATTTACATGTTTGACCTTGTATAAACATATATTAGCTAAGGAGACACACATAAAATGTACTCTAAATTTAAGGATTAAACTGAATTCTTCAAAAAAGCTAATTTAGCCGCCAAGGTTTCCTTGCTCATTGTTCTTAATTTATTGCGTGTATTCATTCTGTCTTATTTTGTGTACAGTGAAACATCTTTCTTCCCTTCTCCAAACCAGAATTTAAATCCATATCTGCTTGTTATATTTAATTAACTTAGCAACCACAAAGCTAATTGAATATATATTTGCTAGTTTTCATTCATTTCAATCTTCTTAATGTCCTCCCATATTTATCTTACGGACTTATATTTAAGTTAATGCATGGTTACTAAATCTTTGACTCCAGCGAGCAAAAGCAGTTTAAATGCCAAATTGGGAACTAGCAGAGAAACATTAAAAGGGTTTGTTTACTTTTAAATTCAGTTTTAGAAAATTCTAAAGCAGTTTGCAACTATGAACCGTACAAAACACATCAAAAATATGAAGTAAATCAAAATCCAAAAAACAAAGACCAATTTCAAACGATCATAGAATACATCAACACCATACTTAAAATAAATTCCAATGTAAACAACCTCTTTCCATAAAAAAACACACAATTAAAAAGATTTATTACACATTTTTTTTGTTATCTTATTCTTTAGAAGAGGAATATTCCTTCTGTGTTCCTCTAGTGGTTGTTAAGTACAAATGGAAGCATTTTTAAAGAGCTTTCATTTTTTTGAGTAACAATTTAAAGCACATAACAAATTAACATTCTTCTAACACAGTCATTCTGATAGACTGGAATCAAAATGTCTTCTCAAAATACAGGTTTTTTTTTTTTCGTTTTTTTTTCCACAGAAATAATCATTTGCAATTATGCACACTGCTCATTGTCTATAAATGAACAAACTAAATATGTTCAAAGTATTTTTCTGCACAGTGGGATGACATTGTTATATGGAATTACTTGGCAAAAAAAAAACGTAGAAATGTTACAAGAAGATTATCCAGAGATCAAAGTAAGTAAAATTCTTCAGAGATTGCTGTTTATTTTCTTCTTTGTACTTCACAATATATTGAGTCAATGCACACATTCAAAATCATTATGATATTTTTGTCCATCATAACACGATCGGCAGTCAGAAAATTGTCATATGCTGCATGCAAAGAAAATCGTTGTCAGAAGAATGTTGCTAATTCTTTCTCATTCTGTTCAGGTGTTCTGGAAAGGTTTGCTGAGTAGACAGAGGCAAACTCATTAACATTCGTTTTGTTACCAACATTCACTTGCAGATTTAAAAAACTATATTCTGTCAGAGAAATATTCAGTTTGAAACGTAGGCATTTATTTAAAAAGTACAGGGCTTATTTATAGTAGGATAAACCCTGCTTCATGGACTTTTTAATATCTATGCAATGCCTGGCTAAATAGTAATTCATAATAGGCTATAATGGGCATTCAGTGATGTACCAATAGGTCCATGGAACCTGATGCAAACTTTGACCCTTGGCATCCAGCAATCATTTGCAAGATATCATTTTTCTTTTGCTAGTTAAGGTCCTTTAAGGTCCCAGAGATCAAAGCTTGTCTTTTCTATTTCCACTCTGTTGTTTCCTTAATATTTTGCCATTGCAGCTACTGTTTTTGCATAATAAGTATTTCAGTGGGAAAAAATTTATTTTATGTATTTGCTGTTTCTGCTGGTGGTAAGGCCGGTGGCAAAACTATAGAAATTTTCATTTTGTATCCAAAATGACCTGCATTTCAAAAATAGTATTTCTAAAAAAAAAAAAAAAATCCTGTGTGCATTGTGGGGGTTATTCACTAAAGTCCAAATTATTGCGTATACGCACGAATTCGGCAGATAAAGACAGTCGCAATAGGCTGCCACTGTCACAGTCGTGTCTTTATAATGAGAATATTGTCGCAGTCGCGTCTTTATTATGGGAAAATTGTCACAATCTTAACATTAAAAAATTGTTGCGACTTTACAATGGGGAAATTGTAGCAGATTTGCTATGGGAATCCACTGTTTGAGAATTTGACAGTCGAATTCATACCTTGGTGAATAACCCCCATGTGTCTTATAATGTGTCATATGTA
Organism: Pipa parva; assembly: GCA_019650415.1. Classification (NCBI taxonomy): domain Eukaryota; kingdom Metazoa; phylum Chordata; class Amphibia; order Anura; family Pipidae; genus Pipa; species Pipa parva. The sequence continues at coordinate 16,784 of WMED01001944.1, forward strand.
AAATACACAAAAATGTACACATAGGGGTTAATTCTAAAAGTAGAAAACAGCATTGATTTTGAAATTTTCACTTATTTAAGAAGTTGATGAAAGCACATTTTATTACCCAAATATGTTTGCTGCCTTTGGCTGGCAAAAAACCCCATTATTTCCTATGGAGTCGATTCTGTCACATAGCCACAGTTGAAAAAAGATATTCTCATCAAACAAGGATATCAATATCAATAGAAATAGAAAGTGAATATAATTGAAAAACACTGTAAAGTGTGCCACTTTCAACTGACCGATATTTATTGGTAACAACACTGAAAATATCAAAAAGTACAGCAAAATTGAACTTAACGGCAAATGACAGCAACAGGAATGAAAAGGATCGAACAGAATTAATAATAAATCGAAAAAGTTTTCTTCTGGTATATCAATATCTAAATACCTTTAATCAGGTCGAAAATATCGATATTGCCGATATCGACGTTTATTAAGACCTTTTTTTTTTTCACTGAAAAGTGTTCACCTGGTGGAGGGTGGTGAAAAGCCATTATTCCCTATGGAGATGGTTTAGAACATTTTTTTGTATGTCCCCATCAAAAAAGAGTATTGATAAGCAAAAGGAGAGCCATGGAAAGTAATGCAAAGTGTAGCTGTATTAAAGTATCAATATTTATCGATATAGATCTTTTTTGATATTTTTAAATTTGATAAAGATCTACATACTGTAAATTGAGGGAAATCAAAAATGTGGCAAAAAAGAAAAAAAGTGGCGATAAAGTTCAGAAAAGCAATGGATTCAAGCTGATATGACACGGACTGATATAGCACATTATTTGTATGTATTGCTTTGTGTGATGGGAAGGAACTCTCAGACCAATTTACATTTGAGGAGTGTATACATTTCTGTGCATATAAAATTATATTTGTATATGTATCTCTCCAATTTTCGGTCAAATATCTCACAAAATGTTCACACAGAGCAATATATTCTGTATAATACATTGCCTAGATTTTACTCAAACAAAAACTATATGTTTCTCTTTTTCTGAAGAAAAATACCTTTATTTGAATGACAAAAGAGATAATCATTGCAATTAGAACAGAAGGGACAATCACCAGATTGTAAGAGGTAAATAACCTCTATCTACTGCTTCCCAGAGAGGAGGAACAGGCTGACCCTTTGTGGAAGACTAGTGATTTTGTTGTTGTAAGCTAATCTGCATAACAACAAGTCATAGTCTGCCTCAGAGTGCCCAGCATTATCGACATGAAAGATAAAAAGTTCAACATGAAAGATCAAAATGAAAGAACATGGCCCACTGCTCTGACAAATACTGGGTGCAAAGAAATTATGCTTATTTATCAAGGTGAGAAGTAGGTAAAGAAAAAAACTTTGTTTTCACCCAAACTGGAAAGCAAAATTTTATCCAGCAAAACAAATATTTTCACCTGAGAAAATTAACTGCTAAATGCAACTGCTGGAGATAAAATGGTCAAAAAAACTACTACAATTTCATTAGCAAACCTTGATAAATATGACCACAATTGTTCTAACTTGCCCTGTCTTATAAAAGCAAGCTGTTCAGTTTCCCAGCAAATGCTTTGCTTGTTTGAAAAAGATTTTCAGAAGGTAATTGGAACAATCACAGTAGGGATTCTACTGAGCATGACTGCACCACTGATCTTGTTTTCTAATAACTACTGAAATATTAAAAATAATTTTAAAATTGACTTCACTTTAATGGACATATATTCCTATGGCTTTTCCAAATGTTCATGACATTTTTACTAAACATTCCTAAAATAAAAAATAAAAGCAAAACAGCTGGAAAAAATGAGAAGAAAAAAAATTACTTATTTCTAAGTAGATTTTCTATTGCAAATTCCCCTATATTCTTGCACTTAGCCAATACCTACATTCATTCAGTAAAATAATACCATCATCATATTTGCATTGTTAACACAAGGTCATTTAATATTGTCCACAAGATCCAATATCCTAATCTACACACTGTGAAGGTTTTCACAGCACAATCTTTACATAGACACTGCAAACAATTCCTTCTGATTGGATCTCCATGTGTAAGGGAAATGACACAATATTTTTTATGCAGTTCAAGCAGTGACAAAATGCACAAACACTCAGAAATACACTGTAGGCTTTTTTCATGGTAAACTGCAGATGTAAAAGACATAAGGTAAATGGACAGTCAGTGTTTTTGCAGATTTTTAACACATGCAGTTAAAGGAGAAGTGAAAACTTACCAATCAATGTTTTCCTCTCCAATGCTTCCTCCTGCTGTAACTATCAAGCCGATGTCTGCTGTGCGAAGCTTTGTGATCCTCTTCACTTCCTGTTCAAACTCACTAAGGGGTGTGTTCAAAAGTAGAATTTTGATGGAAAACTGCTTCAGAGCATGCTCTTCTACCCAGCAGAAGAGATTGGCTTGATAGTGACACCAGGAGGCAGTGCTGGGGAGTAAAATCCTGATGAGTATCTCCCCCTCCCCCTTGCAAATCCCCCCTTGACCAAATAAGTCTTTACTTATGCCTTGTTTTTCATCAGATTAGGTTTGGCATGGTATTTGGCATGGCATGGTATTGTCCTCCCTAGAGAAATTCTGTACCATAGTTCCCAATGAAATTTTGAGTTAATGTAGACCTTTCACCTTAATAAATATAACGTGAGAGAAGCTGGGAGCCAAAGTGAAACAAATTTGCTGAATATCCCTGAAACATTCAGCTGACACCCTAAAATGAAGCCAGTATGTTTTAGAAAGGAAACTATGTACAGCTCCCTGGGTATTTGTTAAATACACTGATAACAAGTTTGGAGAGAATGTAAAAAACACATAATAAGGAAAATTCATTAATAAGGGCAATCCTTAACTGAGGTCTAGTAATCCATAGCAACCAATCTAAATCAACTATACTGTAATTATTCAAACTGCCTTGCATTAGCAAATGCTAACTGCTGATTGGTTACTATTGGTTATTATACTACTGTTAATTATCACTCATTATTATTAATTCCCCTGTATACTTTCAAATCTTTAACTAATATTGAAATCAAGTCGCATAGTCTCCATAGAAATGCTATATTTATGCACACAGAAACATATCATGAAATTATTTTAATTTGGGAAACAAATTTTCACTGCATAATAAAATAACTAATTTATGTAACAGCATGGAAGGTAAATCATGATTACCAGGTCCTATACAGTCACAGCACTATACATGCTCCATAGCTACTTTATCAAAAAGGTATCGCTTGTCCTCCCTCTGGTTTGTTAATACATGCATGTACATGAATGAAAGATTCAGAGCCTCATTGAACATTGTGCAAATTCACCTGTCAAATTCACTTTGCTACAATTTGAGTCACATCGCCAAAATAGAAGCAAATTCCCTTCTCACTATTGGCTAAGTCAGGGGTTGGCAAACTTCCTTGAGGAGGGAGCCATTTCGCTTCCTCCTCCAGCGGCGACAACTATTTTTTGAGCCGCTGGTGGAGAGAGGAGCGCACTCTCCCGACTACATTACCTGCTGACAACCAATCAGAAGAGGTGTGCTCAGAGTCACAACAAGGCGGCTAAAAAGCCACAAGTGGCTCGCGAGCCCCACTTTGCCGACCCCTGCGTTAGGAGAAGAATACATTTGTTGAACAGGCAAACAGTAGCAATCATTTTTACATGTGTAGTGTGGTGTAGTCAGTCAGATATAAGTAGGATGAGAAGTCATGCAGAGTGAGTTGATTTTGACAAGTGAAGGACAGTGACGTCAGTCTCATCATATCCCACTGACTGTATTCTGTGAATATTCTATTTTATTCTAACATAGAATGTATCTATGTTACCTTGACCCTAGGTCATGTTAATCACCATTGTCACTTTTGATTAAATAGTTACCTTATGCAACACTGGAGCCCTGCCATCAACACCCTAATTCGGCAGATTTGAAGAGACGAAGTCAAGCAGGTGAATTCAGAGCAGTTCACTTAATTGCATTCACTCCTTCAGACCACTCTACATTTTAGTTAATAGTAAACATAAATGTGCACGCACACACAAAATGATGCAAAAAGCTTCAGAAGTTGAGTGGGAAAGAGGAGAATAGATAAAAATTCACATTCTATTGACTTTAGTCAATGTGATTATCAATGTCATTAACTTGAGCATTTCAATGAAATATCTTCACACCACAGTAAATTTAATACAATATAATCAAACAATAGCAATGCTGCTAATCACTTTCCTCATTCCCAAGAATATTTTGTACACAGAAGTTGAAAGTGAGATTTTTGCATTGATGATGGGGTTTTACTACAGAGAGAATATAATTATTAAGGACACTACCCAGTTGGTATAACTAATTAAATGTAAAAAATGTCTTTTCACTTTTACAAATGTAATTTTTTTTGAGAATGCTATTCTTATCTGGCTGTGTAACCTGTTTCTGATCAGCTTAGCCATTGCTTTTGTTCATGTTGGATGTAAAAGCAATGAGAGGTTGTGTTTGAAACTATCATGGACAACAAACCTTGAGAAAAGGAAAGAAAGGCAGCTTTGTAATCAGCCCTGCATTCACAAGGAAAGTATCGCTCATTATGCTTTTTGAAAGGAACAAAATTAATTGTGCTGCTTATTGTATGAAAAAATAAAAAAAATCATTGGATACATTATGTTGTAATCTTTGTCCCTAATGTAGTAAGCACTTGACCCTCTTTATATCTTTTCAATATATTCTTTATTAAGGTTTCCATGGGAAAGAAACTTGGGCAGAACATATACATATATATATATATATACTGTATATATATATATAGTTATATAAATGAGTATTGCAATATTTGGTGATACCTTTATTTATTGGACTGACATTTATTTTAAATAGACAAGCTTTCAAGAGATCCATACTCCCTGCATCAAGTCACAAGCAATATTGTTAGTCCAATAAAAAAGATTTTATATATATATATATATATATATATATATATATATATATATATATATATATACACACACAGGGTGGGCCATTGATATGGATACACCTAAATAAAATGGAAATGGTTGGTGATATCAACTTCCTGTTTGTAGTACATTAGTGTATGGGAGGGGAAAAAATTTTCAAGATGGGTGTTGACCATGGTGGCCATTTTGAAGTTGGCCATTTTGGATCCAACTTTATTTTTTCCAATGGGAAGAGTGTCCTGTAATGCATCAAACTTATTGAGAATTTCACAAGAAAAACAATGGTGTGCTTGATTTTAACATAACTTTTTTCTTTCATGAGTTATTTACAAGTTTATGACTACTTATAAAAAGTGTTCAAAGTGCTGCCCATTATGTTGGATTGTCAATGCAACCCTCTTCTCCCACTCTTAACACACTGATAGCAATACCACAGAAGAAATGCTAGACAGACTTCCAGCAGCCATTGTTTCAGATACTGCACATCTCATATCTTCACAGCATAGACAATTGCCTTCAGATGACCCCAAAGATAAAAGTCTAAGGGGGTCAGATCGGGAGACCTTGGTGGCCATTCAACTGGCCCACAATGATCAATTCACTTTCCAGGAAACTGTTCATGTAGGAATGCTTGGATCTGACACCCATAATGTGGTGGTGCACCATCTTGATGGAAAAACTCAAGGAACATGTCATCTTCAGTGCATAAAGAGGGCAACAAATCATCATGTAGCAATTTCAAACATCCCAATCTGACCCCCTTAGACTTTTATCTTTGGGGTCATCTGAAGGCAATTGTCTATGCTGTGAAGATACAAAAAGATCTGAAAGAAAAGATACTGGAAGCCTGTGCTAGCATTTAGGGGGTAATTCACCAAAGAACAAACTTACCCTCTGATCCTTCGCATCAGCTCACAGAAACTGTTACCCATTTGCTCATGCACTGCACACGGACATCATCAAATGCTTTAAAGGGATTCCAGTCTCAGCAAGGCTTGTGAGATGGAATCCCTTTAAAGCATTTGCTGATGTCTGCGTGCGGGCATCAGTGAACGCGTAACAGTCTCTGCAAGCCGATACAAAGGAACGGAGGGTAAGTTCGCTCTTTGCTGAATTACCCCCTTAATGTTTAATTAAACACAGCTGCACTCCAATAAAGGAGTAGAACCTTCTCAAGGAGGATCAGAAGGAAATGGACAGCATGTGTGTTAAATATGGGTCTGAATACTTATGACCATATCATATTTCAGTTTTTCTTGTTTAATACATTTGCAAAAATATCTACATTTCTGTTTTTTTTCTTTCAAAATGGGGTGCAGAATGTACATTAATGAGCAAAAAAAATGAACTTTTTGATCTTACCAAATGACTGCAATGAAACAAAGAGTGGAAACTTTAAAGGGGTCTGAATACTTTCCGTACCCACTGTATATATATAAAATATATATTTATATATATACATATATTTATAAAATATATACATAAATATATATACATGAAGGCCACACTGTTCTTCTCTTGATTCATTTAATACTTTTAGAAGTGTGATGCATGTTAATGCATTCTTAATCATTCGTGCCCAGCAAGCAGTTTCTTTGTGTTCATAAAACAGTTATATATTTGAATTTATGTTTTTTTTCCCAAACACTGTAGTAAGTAAGAATCAGAGCTGAGAAGCAGGTGCATAGTTAAAATTAGGCCAGATGTCAGGAACCAAGAGATCAGAACTAGTGTAGGATACGGGTAAAGATACATGGACAAAGAGCTGGGCTCTGAAAAACAGCATCGGCTGAAGCAGAGCAGGATAAAGTACGCACTATCACAACCAAGGTTCTTTCCAGGCAAGACTAATAAAGGGTAACGCACAGCTGAAAGCTCACGGTATAAATAGGGCTGGGAATTATTGAATGCAACGCACATGTGAAATGATGTGCAGCTGTGCACCATAGAGCTCAGCACATCTCCACTAATAAAACAGACAACCGTGCAGAAAGCAACAGGTTTTGTGGTTCAAATCCAGGTAGAGCAGGCATAAAGGTATATTATAACATAAAGTATGCTGTTTTCAAGTGATTGAAAAGGTAAATATGGACCTTTTAGTTCTTTTTATCCCCTAATTACTATAGTTCAATATATTGCCCAGATATCAGCCAATGCCCATTTGCTCTTTTTGGCCTCTAATAACAGCCCAATTCAATTGAACAATCTAAAGTTTTCCTTTTTAGAAGTCGTTTTTAAGAAAAAGTCTCATCTGAATCCTCTCCGAGAGAAAGTATTTAAAATTGGCCACGTGGTGATTTGATTGCACCCGTGCAACTGCAGCTGTGCTGTCGTCTCTTTATAGGCAAATTCTGCATTTCTTGCCTCTCTGAGTACATTGCTGTTTTTATTCTGGAATTCTGCACCATTTTGCTTTCTTTATTTTCATTATTTCACACATTTAACCACTTTGTGGGTACAGAAAACTAGTCTCATTGATTCAAAAAACAAACAAGCTTCACCCCTTACAGCTGAGAGTAACTGGTTTTATACCCAAAAAGATTACTACTGTTTCTATATTTTGGTCACCAAGTCTACAGCACTAAAATACTCCATTTAAGGGCTAAAAACAACAGAAGAAAGAAAGGCTGTCTTATAAGCTGAATTTGGGGTGTTGTTTTGTGTTTGTTTTTCCTCTTTGCTTTTTGCAATCATATTTTATCTATCAAGTAAACAAACTCCAGTTATGTCTCATTGTGTTTAATAGAATTTTAGAACATATGTATATATATATATATATATTTATGAAATTCCCCTGAAATCCCAACTGATAAAAAGATGGCTGCAACCAACAAATAGGAACAAAACAAACATGACATGTTTACATTTACTGCATTGTAATGATTGTGATGCCAATTTAAACAGCATTTTTGTTCTATTGTTGCTACTAAAGTAGTTTAATCCGGTCTTCTGGCATTTTACCCTATTGTCAGGATCGGGGACCAAATGCAATGTCCAAAAGGATCTAATCCAGTCCCTTTTCTCAAAGAAAATCTTATAAAAAAACTGCAAGACAGTCACCAGCTCCTTCTTACCCTTTTGAAAGAAGGCCAACAATGCTACAAAAGAAATGATGATACCAAGCGATGCAACACCCCTATCTTTAAAGTAGGGGACAAGGTATGGTAATCAACTAAGAACCTATCTCTACATTTACCTTCCTCAAAACTAGGACCTAAATATCTTGGCAATTTTGAGATTACAGCACAAATTAGTCCAGTAGCTTTCCATTTACAACTCCAGACAATATAAGATATAAGGGGGTGCCTGTCATCACTACTGATTTTATTTTTTATCACTGCTATCTGCTTTTTAACATGAGAAAATAAAGACTTATTGTTTTTACTGACGGGAGTGCCGGAATTCTACTATTTGCAATATAAGATACATCCTGTTTTTCACTGCTCGCTCCTGAAATATTTTCATGAAAATTGCTTCCAGGGTCGACACCTGCCACCACTGAAGCCAATCCTTGTAGATGCCCGGGAGAAATTCATCATGGAAGAAATCTTAGATTCCTGAATACACCATGGAAAATTACAATACCTTATCAAATGGTTAGGTTATGGGTCAGAAGAAACTCCTGGGTACCTAAGAATAATATACAAGCTGACCGACTGATCAAGAAATTTCATAGCAAATACCCCCACAAAAACCAAAGTCCCCAAACTTTTTACACAGGGTGGTTCACTGTCCCTCATACCATTAGAGGGCTGGACTATAAAAAAAAAAAAAAAAAAACTAAGATTATCCCTATGCACACTGCACATAACTTATTTTAAAGTAAAAACAAAACAGAAACAAATACAATATTTAAAATAAAGAACAAGTAAATTTAAATCAACAAACTGACCAGTA
>WMED01001945.1:9318-24485 GCA_019650415.1 Pipa parva
ACATATATATGTATATGCAGTACATATCTGTCTGAGTTTTCTATTAACAGTAATACAGGTACATATGTTTATTTAAATTGGGAAAAAAAAACACATAGGTTATCAAGTTCAACATTTAACACTTATTTAATAGGAATTCGATGCAATGCATCTTAAATGAAATAACTGACAGAATCTATGCAAACGTGATCCCACACACAATAAATGAATGTTCACTGTGAAGATAACTGTGTGAAATAATCATGTTGTATACATCTTACAGCAACATATTTTAACATTCCTTTCTACAAAATCATCTATTATTTTTTTAACAAATTGAACACTTCTTTGTGATCAGATTATTCCAGAAGCCATCAACCATCGGAAATGACAAATAGAAACCAATCATTTTAATGAAAAAAAAAAAAATCAGCCCTGCACTAGGTTCTAGCAAATGAAACAAATTAGTACAGTGCGCTGGGATTTGCACTTTAAATAAACAACCCAAGTAAAACTACATCAATTCTAACTGTGGGCGGCGCTATACAGTGTAACTGTCTCCTCCATATAATTAGATCAATTGCTAAACATCCCACAAACATTAGGAGTTTGGATGGGTTTTTTTTCTCTGGATGTATTGTCTGCACTTTAAACCAATATTCCCTCAGTAACAAATCAACTATTCCTCCTCTGTATCAAATAACTAGCAATTATGCAGAAAAGCTTAGCTACTGTCTAGAAATGAACCAATGCACTCATATATCTTACAAGTTTATATGCCCTTTTTAAACAGTTGCAAAACAACAATGTAGCAAAATGTTCTCGCTTTGAAAAATGATTTGATTCTGTTATTAAAGGCTAAGCAAGCTGGATAAATAAGAAAACACAGGGTACTTACTGCAGGTGGGCTTCCATTTCATACCTGTTGCAATAAAAAAAGCAACGTTATTAACTGTTTCACTGCAAGAGGACATGTACACTACAAGGTATCCTTCCAGTTACCTAATCCTGTATTTTTAACCCAATCTTCACTGAACATAATTTTAATTAATCACAGCACACCTAGGTAAATTGTCGACGTCATAAACAACGGTTTGTGTCTAAATAATGACATATAAAGACTTCCAGGCTGCCTGTTTTAGCCCAGGAGAAGAGAATGCTGTAAGATCAATATTGTATAATAATAATCAGTTATTACATGTTAGACTGTGGATCACTGCCATCAACTCTTTAGCTGTGAGTCTAGTAAACAGACTAGTTAAGAGGCATGTTAAAAGTTATCCCTTTTTTGTTTTACGACTGTGCTGCAAACAATGTATAGCATTCTAATTCTCATCCCAAAATTCCACCCTGCTATGATATCATATTATATATTCTGAGTCACTTACTTTAGTTTTCTTCTTGTAAAGTGCATCCTGCAGTGGGAATGTGGCTCTATGCTAAGAGATCCAAGCAGAATGAGCCTTCCTAACACTCTCCTTATTACTACATCCAGGAACAAAACGCATCTGCACTTGTATGCTCTTAAACTAATTTATGGTGGGAATTATATTTTAGCTTGTCAACTCTCAAGCCATAAAACAAAGTTTATTGGAATCACGTGACACCAGGCAGCCACTCAGAACCCATCTCTCTGGGACCATAAATAACTAGGAGCTTTAAACTTCTATTCACTAGATTGAGATTCCCAGAAGCCTTTAATAGTACAAAAAATAAAAAGTGAAAAAAAAAAAATAACAGTTTTATTTAAAGCAAATGATAACGTTCATATTTCATGTCGGCTCTGTTTTGTACAGGCAAACACCTTACCATTATACCAATTCTAAACATAAGGCATGAAGGCTCTATAAAATACATTTTATTCTTTTTTATATTAAATATAACATTCTAAGATGAAAACAATCAAGTGTATGTTCAGAGCATTGACTTTATACTTATTACAAGGGAGAAATGGCTGGACACAATATAGTCATCTGAGTTGGAAATGGACTTCACCTACATTTAAATGCTTATTAAAAAAAAATAACTGCAATAAATAGATGATGTCATTTCTGTTCACGATGAGAAACCTAACAATAAAAATACATCGTTAGTTTGTCTGATCCTGCTTACAGTCTGAAAGCCCAAAAACTTTTAATGTAAATATTTAAAGTGAAATCTGATTTGTAATATCAAAGAATCTGAAGATTTGTGCATCAAATCACCACGTTTTAATCTGAGAACATGTTCCTCCCATAGAAAGGTTATTGGGACGGGTGCAGGTAACCCCCCCAGTCATTACAGTATCTATATTTAGAAACAGGTAATTGTTGAATTCATTCAGCTATAATTACCAACTTCCTTAAAAACCCCAAAGCATGATTAGTTGAAAATCAATCAGAAAATGAGAACTAAGAGGTTCACAACAAAGAACATTTCGACTGAAAAACGAATCATTCTATTTATGTTATTATTTACAATGAGGCCCTAAATAAATACAGAATAGATTCCAGGTCAAATCTTACCTGTTCTTCTCTATTTCAGTCCTATATAAATATACTTTTATACCCAGAAATCTGGAGAGTACTTTTTTTTTTTTTTAAAGACTGAGTTTTATTGCAAGTAGAAATCAATACTTGGTCTATACATTTATTTCAAGCAGTTAGTCTTGGTGTGAGTTTTAAACCATCTCTCAAGAATTTCGATCAATATTTAATTTGCAAATGAAAAAGGGCAAATGGTTCCTTTATACATCACTGTGTTTAAAGGATATCTGTATAACTTTTAACTATCAGAACAAAACATTTTGTAATGTGATTACTTTTATCTCTTTTTTTATTAGAAAAAGAAAATAGTTTGTTCTCTCTCTCTTTTTAAATAATATACACTCTTTCTACACTGTATGAATCTATATACAGTTATTACACTTCATGGTTTTGCACAGTGGCACATAAACACACTAGTGGTGAAAATTTATAAAAGTCATTTTGACCTGTTCACCTCAATTTAATTCGTTTTGCTGAGTTATCGACATTTTTTTTCTTTTCGCTGCATTTTCGATTTCCTTTAATTTATGTAGCGCTGAATAAGATTTATTGATATCGAAAAAGATCATTATCGATAAATATTGATGCATTAATACCACCACACTTTACATTACTTTCAGTGGAGCTTCTTCTCCATCGATATTGATATTGGGGTTGTTGAAAAAAAAAAGTTATGTATGTATAATTTTATTTATAAAGCGCCAGAAATTTACGCAGCGCTGTACAATTCAGCAATACAAGTACAATGCAGACATGGGAAAAGTGCATTAAACAATACAAGTAAAATGTCACAAGGATACATCACTTTAAGTGCCAGGTTGCAGTTGACACAAGAGGTTGGAGGTTCTTGCCCCATCGAGCTTACAATCTAAGTGATTGTAATATTTGCAATATAAACATTGTTAAAATCTCCATACTGTCTCCATAAGCAATAATGGGTTTTCACCACCCTCGACCAAACAAACCCTTTTCAGTGATAAAAAAAAAAGGTCTAAAGGGGCTTAGTAAATGTCAATATTTTTGACCTAATTAAAGGTTTATCGATTTACCAGAAGAAAACTTTTTACATTTTTATAAATATCCCCTACTATTACCTCTGCTGTTTTATTTATTACTGACTTGTCCTAGACAATTTTCTAACTCAGGGAGTTGCACTTACAGAAGGCTTACCCTTGCTGCACGTCATAATACCCTTTATAGGAGTTTATAGAACGGTGAAGCTTTCATGTTTGTAAACAAATTTCAGATCAGCTGAAGAGTAAATGAACTTATTCTTTGTAATAATCATAATGAATAGTATAGGCGTTTGCCAAGCACAGAAAAATGGCCAAGTACTACACTCCAACACAAGATACTTTGTTATTTAGCCAAATAGCAAAGGAATCCATAACAAGAACAAGTTTACTTTATTCTTTGCATTGATGACTTTATGTATACAATGTATCCATTTTCTGACAAGTGTTGGTGTGAGCTACAAAGTATTATTCAATAATTTGCTACATATCTTGTTTTCCTCCTTCCATGTAGAATCACAGTATGAAAACACAATGGCAACAGCATGCATGGATTTAGTGCAGTATGATGGCAGCATTACTCTGGATCTGCACAAAATGATTTTTTTTTTTTTTCCTGAGAGCATCTACGATCGTAAATAAAATGCACCGGTATAGATCACGTGGTATACATTCTGAGGTTAACTAAAGGGCACATGACATACTAGTTCTTTGAACAGAAGAGGCTTGTCCAACAGCGCCTTCCCATGGAGATAGTAGGAAACTGCATTCTAAAGAGTTACCACTGATTACATTAGAAAGATAAGTGCTGTAGTATTATATGATACTTTGGACTATGACTGAATAAACTAATGTCATTTCATTTTGCAAACCCAAAGGAAAACTCTAAATCATAGGGTTCTTATCTATATACAAGTAAAACAGCCAGAGCCACCTTTTGCTTGATAAAAGTTTCAGTTAGATTGTGAGTTATTTTTATATATTTATTTGTTTTTGTGCACTAGTTCTTTTATAACAATATATTCTGGTTAAATCATTGATGTACCTCACTTGTCATGTTCTCTGCCATGTCCTGTGTATTTAAAATAGTGCAGTAAATGCTGTGTTTAAACTGGAAATGTACATTACTGCTATTTGAAATTAATATAAGGACTCTTTTAATTAGATTGAGGTTTATGAACTAGCCTTATTACTGTGCTTTACTACATAGTAAAACATTAGTAACATAGTAATTTGGGTGTGAAAGTCAAATAGAGTACACCCCTTCTAACAAAACCCCACCTAGTCTTTTGGTAGATCCAGGAGATACATTATCTAGAGTTGTTGCTTATTAGATATAAAGGGAAAATTTGGTTCCATCAAGCTCAAATTTCAGAAATGTAAACTGTAAGTTACCATGTACAGTGGAGGCATCTACATTTTTGGCTGAAGGATCACTGTATTCTTTTATGCCCACTATTTTTCCAGGACACCTAACCCATATCTCAGCTATACATATTTGGATGACACAAATGTGTTCCAGTCTAATCACTTATTTGGATGAAGTACAAAGACTTTGAACAAACTGAATAGTTTTACATTTGCTATTGTGTAACCAATACTTAAACAGCGCATGTACTTCGTTTTCTACTTTTTAAAAGAAAAATACTTAATGCTTTATCTTTAAAGCAGCAAATGTGATTGTATTTTGTAGAGAATTGTGCCTATGTGAGCACTGCATATTTACACCATTTGCAGCAGCTTACTCTCAGCAAACATTGTAAAAACATTGGATATTCTGCACAATAAATGGTTCAATTATCAAATAAAATGCAGTATGTCATGGGGAAATTCCACCTACTAATGTAATATTATCTAGTCATAGCCTGCAACATGAAGCTGATTTAGGGGGTTATTCACTTAAGTCCGAATTATTGCATATAGGTGCGAATTCGCCAGATAAAGACAGTCACAATAGGCTGCTACTGTCGCAGTCGTGTCTTTATAATGAGAATATTGTCGCAGCCGCCACTTTATTATGTGAAAATTGTCGCAATCTTCACTTTAAAAAATTGTTGTGACTTTACAATGGGAAAATTGTCACAGATTTGCTATGGGAATCTGCTGTTTGTGAATTCCACAATCGAATTCACACCTTAGTGAATAACCCCCTTAGTCTGTTTGTCACATACAGGTTCTATTAGTTAGGTCTGGATAGAAAATCAGTGCTAGGCTCCTGTCATGTAACATGAATCTCTGGTTTTACAGGTGTCAGAGGGAAGAGGAAGGTGTTTATTTCCTCCTTCAGTGTTGGTACAATGTAGAGATAACACATTCAGTCACTTGGGTAGTATGGGTAGCTGTTTGCCCCACTGTGGGGTGGTATAACACAACACTGCAGTAAATAAAGTATATGAATAAAGTAAAATGTTTGTCCATATGTCACCAATCTATTGTACCCATCATGTTTTATGAAAACATGTTGGGAAACTATACAAGTGTAACTTCAATACCACAGATCTTATTTAAACTTAAAAATTCATGTTATGCTGGAAAAATGTCATTTTGTGGGCAGAATACATTTTTATTTGTGTTTTTGGCCAATTTCTCCACTTGATAAAATGCCCCTCTTTTCTTATGCAGTTTTACATTCGAGGTAGACAGAATAAGACAGTGGTAAGATAAGGGCAAAGTATAAAATGGTGCAAGTTTCTAAGTATGTTATTGGAATGAATGGCAATGTTTATAAAAAAGACAAGATGCTGATAGATTTTATTTTTATAAATGTCCTGTAATGACTGTATAATGTGAAATAGAACAACACTTGCCGAAAATATTTATAAAGGTCATTTTAACCTATTTGCCACAATTCGATCCATTTTGACCCTTTTCACCACGTTATCAACATTTTTTTCTTTTTGCAGCATTTTAAAATGACTTCAATTTATGTAGTGCTGAATACAATTTTTCTTGATCTAGAAATATCAATATCGATGAATTAATACCACTCCACTTTACATTACTATCCATGGAGCTCATCTTCTGTCCGTTATTGCTGATGTTTTGGACGGACACTTAGAAAACATGTTCTAAACCCTCTCCTTAAGGAACAATGGGTTTTCCCCACCCTCAACCAGACGAACCCTTTTGAACAATAAAAAAGGTCAGAAGAGGCTTAATAAATATTGATATTGTTGATATTGATATTTTCGACCTAATTAAAGGTATATCAATATACCAGTAGAAAACTTTTACATTCTTAAAAGTTTCACCCACAGAAAATAGTTTTTCACCAGTAAAAATGGACTTTTTATTTGATCAACAACACAAACAAATGACCACTTTTGTTGCGCAATGCACAGTTTTTGCTAACGAGACAGCTATTTCAGCAACAAAATACTCGATTTCTAAAACTGATGGCAAAAGTAAAGGGGATTGATGCACATTTCATCAACCCCCTAATTTGCCAATCTGATGTGGAAAAGTCAAATGGGTGAATTCGGAGCACTGCGCCTTGTTGAATTTGCTTCTTTGACAGATTCCATCGCTTGCTGAATCGCCAAATTCCTGTGCACATGCATGCAAAGTGATGCAAAGAGCTCTGTAAGTCCATGACCATCATAAGCATCCGAGCTGGGAGCGAATTCAACACATCTCAGCGTTTGTTAAGTAAGTGGACTTTATACGACTGTTTGCCCTATAATAAATAGCCCCTTAAGTTAGGATATATTGATGGCAAAATACATTTTCATTAGAGTTAGGATTAAAAAAGGACATAAGGTGAAATAAGGCACCATGCATTTAATACATTTATAAATGGACCCTTTTCATTTAATTTTATAAGTTTACATTTCTGCTACTTGTTGTGTTGTTATGTTTTATCTTCTGTATTCCTAAATCCACACTTCCTCTGGAAAAATCTTCACCAAGTTCAAAGTTTCAATCAAGTTTAAAGAAAACGATAAATATTGTAACACTGTTGCAGAGTAAATGGGAAATAGGTTTTCAAGAACATTCTAACTTTTAAAACGCTGCAATATTCTTGAAAATTGGAGCTATGCATTCAGTAGAATAAAGGAACATGGATTATAAATTACTCAAGTTTGCCTCTGTTGATGAATTCCCATGTATGCTTCTTATTGATTGTTTTTTTATAATGTATAGCTAAATGCAAACATACATGTATTTGCACTTGTAGGTGATTACTTTTCATAATGAAGAGAGAATTGATTGTCAGCTAAACCCATTTAGAGTTCATAAATGGGTTTACGCTGCTTTTCAGCTGAAAGTGATGTCACACAAATGACATCATTGCATATTTAAGCATTTGAAATTTAAGACAGAATGAGACATAAAATAAGCTACAATTTTTAGGGCGAAAATTATTAAACTCGGAAAAGCCATTTGTGCTTTTCCGAGTTTAATAACTCGGGAGAAGGCTTTGAAGTTTCTCGCGGTAAGTATCACGAGATTTGCCTTGTGCGATACTTGCCATGACAAACTTTTTTAAATTGAATATATCCATGGAAAGGTAGCTAGACTGTTTGGCTACCCTTTCGATTGATATTTTTAATTTAAAAAGGTTTCTCATGGCAAGTATCTCACGAAGCAAATCTTGCAATACTTACCACGAGAAACTTCAAAGCCTTCTCCCGATTAAACTCAGAAAACCTGAAATGGCTTTTAATAAATTTCGCCCCAACGGACTGATGTTTGTTTATCATGGTTAGGTGCTAGATATTGCATGAGATATTTTGTGTAATAAACAACAGACCAGGGGAAACTACTGCTGGGATATGCAGTGAGCCTTTGAATGATTGCTTCCTTGTAACTTCTCTTTGGCAAGGCACAAAAGGAAGGAATTATGGTAAGATAAATGACTTCTCTCATCCTAAAAACAAGTACCACATGCACAACCACTAAGCCAGTCATGCAGATACATAGTTCCTATTATTTAGAAATTCAGTCCTGTGGCATTTCTGTGGTTTGTACCCTGCTCATTTCTGAGGAAGCTCCACTCCCTTTATAATCAACAATACTTGGATCCTACCTGAGCAAATTGCCCCTATTGATACATTGCCTAACATTACAATTCAGATTCAGCACTGTCACAGCTGCAATCACACAGGGATCAGTGAAGTTCTGTTCAGGACTATTAGGGATGTTATATTGCTTTCTGATGACAATTATATAAGTTATTTGCCATATCTAGAGGCTACTATAACTAAGGTGTTCCTATACTTAACAAATCTCTCCCCCCTCCTCCCCCGCATTAAACTCTTACATGGGCACACAGTGTATGTATGTATAATTTTATTTATAAAGCGCCACAAATTTACACAGCGCTGTGCTACAGTTGGAAAGTTACATTATTACATGGGCACACAGTGCTTGCTACAGTTGGAACATGTTACATTGTTACATACACACACAGTGCTGGCTACAGTTTTTACATGTTATATGCACACATTTGTTGGGACATATTACAATTCTGTTGTCAGATAAAAGCTTTTGACCCCAGTAGTAATGTGGTTTTGTTGCATTTTGTTTCACATTTTGTCAGTGGTTACTGCTGCCAACAAAACACCTCATTTAACATTGTCCTTACACAGGCAGCAAATAATCCCACATGCAGTAACTAAAGTATATCCCTAAACAGAAGGCGCATACTTAAGAAAGGAGTGATAACTGGGGTTATGGAAGACAAGGGTGTCCCTCAATCAATATCAATATGGTCGAATAGGTCTTAGTAAATATGCCCCAATTTAACTCTTAACCCCGACAGTTTATCCTACTGATTTAATAGTTAGTGAAAGACACATAGTTAATGCCTGACCAGGAATTTAAAACCAAAGATAACATTTAGAAGTACAATGTTTTCATTTGCTATTTCAAACCAAATGACACTATTCTTTTTATTTTTGATATTGAAACTTATGATATGAGAAACTTTTTCTATTGAATATATCCATGGAAAGGGTAGGTACACAGTATGGTTATCCTTTCCGTTGATAAATTCAATAGAAAAAGTTTCTCACAGCAAGTATCGATTGAAGCAAATCTCGCGATACTTACCGTGAGAAACTTCAGGGTGTTCTCCAGATTAAACTCAGAAAAGCCGAAATGGACTTTTCTGAGTTTAATAAATTTCACTCTGGAATTTTGTTTTAGTTCTGCCACAAGGGTTTAAATTGCAACAAAATACCATCAAATTGTGATGAAGCCCATGCCTGTATTGTGCATTGTAGAGTGCAGCTTTCCATAAAAAAAGATCCAAAGCCATTTTGTCATGACAATGTGGTGGAATATGGTACCCACAGACTTCTATGGTGTATCATCACAATTTACTGGCGTTTTGTTGTATGACAAAATACGATGTGTGGCCCAAACCATTGGAGTGCTGTGTGGAATAACTTTTGCCCAAATATTATAACTTATAATGTTACAAAATGAATGGAGGTGATACTGTGTTATGCTTTCCATTTTCAGTGCATTATATGATCTAACAAGGTATGTGACAGTTGTTATGAGGCTAAGGAAATATTGCACTATGTCTTGTTCACAACAAAGATACTTGTTTTTAAAAGAGTAATGTGGTGACAAATGTTATCATGAGCTAATTACCACATAGATATATGATAAATTTTAGTTTAGTTTAATATGATTCAAAGTTCCCTGGATTATTGGTTTACACTTACAAAAGTCCTATTGATTATCCATATGAAGCTAAAGGGAATGAACTGGAGGGACAATAAGCTAATTGAACCCCTTCTGGAATGTTATATTTGTTAAAGGTTCATCCGGAACATTTTACATAGAAATTGAACATTCCTATTTCACAATTTCCATTACATGCAGGGAAGGGAAATGAGCGCCAATAGGTTATCAGAAAAAGATTTTCCATTCATATAACTGTGAACATGACGTGAATTTCCTAAATAATGATCAGTTCCTACTTGCAATAAAGGGGAAATACACCTTAAAAATGTACTTTTACTAATCGCTTATGTAACACTTGATCACTGCTACTATCCATATGCACATCCGCAGTAATAAAATGCTTATTCCGTTATTAAATGTTACATAAACTTGACTTTAAAGTTTAAGGGGGGAATTCACCCCCGAATCCTTCAGCTCACTTCGCTGAATGCTGAATTCCCCTCTAAATGATCATTCATTTTCATACTTAGCATACTGTAGTCAGCTCTTACTGAAGACAACCTGGCCTTTATTCATGACTAGTCTTTCATTCAGGAAACTCTCTGCAGAACAATTTTATACAACCTTGTATAGAAATAAAATTGTTTTATGCCAAAAAAAGTGCCTGTAATGTAAGTCTTTCCTTTTAAAAATGTTAAATTATGTCTATAAATATGATGTTTAACTATTTAGCAATAGAAATTAGGCTTCTTGAATATGTATTATGTAAAGCACTATAGAAATAGTAAGACTGGGGGAGGTCTGTTTAACAACATGGCTGCTATCAGTAACAGTAACCATTAATTCACCTTCAAAGGTAACATTACTACAAGTGTTATATTTAAAGAACTGCCATGCCAATTCAAATTAGTAATTTTTTTTTTTTTGGTTCTACTGGTCCTTTAAAGTCAAATTGGACTCTATGAATTGCATTTTCTCCCATATATTGTGCTTACATAAGTGAATTATGAAGGCATAGCCTACATTGGGAATAGAAAAACAGTACCAACACATTAACGGGGAGTGTATTAACCAGGGCAAATACTGCCCAAGGTACTGACTCCTATAGCTAGGGCGAAATTTATTAAACTCGAAAAAGCCGAGTTTAATCAGGAGAATGAAGTTTCTCTTGGTAAGTATCGCGAGATTTGCATTGTGCGATACTTACTGTGACAAACTTTTTTTAATTAAATATATCCATGGAAAGGTAGCCATACAATATAGCTAAATAGAATAAACCTACAATATAGCTACCTTTCCATGGATATATTTAATTTAAAAAGTTTGTCACGGCAAGTATCGCACAAGTGTAATTCTGTGCTAATTAACTTTATCATTTGTGCAGAAATATCAGTTGTTGCCTTCTTCTTCTGGTTTCAGCCATTTTTCTACTGCAGAGTCCAGCATCATGAACCATATAAAGCTCCACCTCCTCTCCTACATCACAAATGCAAGCATGCTCAGTAGTGGTATTAGGTCCCAATACTGGCACTGCACATATGCGCACTGGGAAGAAGATAGAAGACAAAAGTGGTGGTGGATCACAACGCTGGGACCTGCAGGATGAAAAGCTGCTAAAGCAAGGAGGTGGAGGCAGCAGAGGAACTAAAATAATGATTTGGTAAGTATATCTAGACTACAAAGGCATTTCTGAACTTTTCAGTTCTTCTATAAATTGGCCTCCATACACAACAGTTTTCATTTGCATCCTCCTTCACCTATTCAGTAAAATAAGGATATCCTGTGGACCAAAGTCAAATCTACAATAACCAAAAATAACATGAAGTCTTTGTAGGAGAGAGTACCTTTCTATATAGTCAAGTATGAAGGAGATTGTCTGGTTTTTCGAGGTTGATGTGCCATGTGTATAGCTTCATGAAATATGGAGATTACCAAACCATTCTCACGCTCAATGTTCTTCCAGAACAACCAAAGAAAACAATTTATTAATTGAAAATAACTGCAGCTATTTTTACTATTAGGTTTGTTCCAGCAATGTAACTGAACACAGCAGTATCCACAGGTTTAAATACTTCGGCTCGTAGAAAAAACATGAAGGTGTGATCTAAAGGAATTAATTAGTAACCCCCCCAATGAAGTGGTAACGATTGTCAAAAGACAATGAGTTCAAATTTTAGTCAGATCATTCATATTTTTCTCCTTACTAAAGGATTTTGATTTCATTATATTTGGGATTTTCACCTGTCGTTTCACTGCAACTGTAAAAAAAAATAACTTCACCCTCTCATCGTATATGTTAAAGGGGACATCTAAATTTTATTGCATAAAAAAACAAATGGAACAAAATGTTTCAGGGTGGCAAAATCCTCCTTTTGTCAGGACTACACCTGAGGAGCAGGCAAAGGTATTTTTTACAGTTTATTTGGATTAAAGTGCACCCGCCACTTCAAAACTAATACTAATTTAGATTGTACTAATGAAATAAATGTGTTTTGTAAATATATATGTATTAAAAAATGTACCTTTATACAGTATTTCTCTCTGTCATCTTCCTGTCAGCCTGACTTTTTTTTCCTGAGCTTGGTTGGGCAGGGCTAAATGATGATTGACATTATAGTTCCTCCAATTAGATCCCTTAAAACATAATCTACCAATCAGATTCCTGGTAGATTGTGATTTAAGGGATCTGATTGGAGGAGCTATAATGTCAATCATCATTTAGCCCTGCCCAACCAAACTCTGGAAAAAAAATTCAGGCTGACAGGGAAGATGACAGAGAGAAATACTGTATAAAGGTACATTTTTTAATACACATATATTTACAAAAAAATTTATTTAATTAGTTCAACCTAAATTTGTATTAAGACTATTGAGGTGACAGGTGCGCTTTAAGGGTTGGCTGGGGCCCTCTTTGCTCTTTACCTTTAGCCGGAAGTTGTAGCCCTGTAGCTAGGCATAAGCTTAGCAGCCGATAACAACCATTTTCTATGGGGATTTAAATTTGCAGTAGGACAAAAAAGTATCACAATTCCTTTCTGTTGAAAAAAATTAACAGTGTATCATATTTTGTAGCCGCTTATTGACAGCTGGGAAAATATCACTGCCAAATAGGAATAGTAAAATGAGTAAGCTATTCAATATTTTTATCTACCATGTAATATACAATTAATCTAATATTTTCTGGTCAAAACCCTGGGAATCATTTCAGTTCTGATGTGCAGAATTTTTCAACTCACCAAAAAAAAAGAAAGTGCAGATGTTTCCTTAGGAACGGGGCTGCAGTGTGTATTATTTTTATAATTTAAGATGACAACTCCAACTAGGCGGTCCACCGTACATAAGGAATACACACATTGTGATCTTCTGGAGAACATCAAGGAGTAATATACAGTTACATATTTAAAGAGAGATGCCATCGTGATATACGAATGGGAGCATATTAACAAAGCATGAAATTAAACTGGAATTTCCCTACAATTCACCATTTTACACACAGCAACACATTTTTGTAAGTGTGATCTGTAGAAATTATCGATGTTGACCGACGAGCTGTTCCTTTACCTGTTTTTTTATGTGTTGCATTAAGAAACCAGGACTGAAGCAGAAAACACAAAACACATGGATCCTCTGCACTTCAAACGTAAAACAAAAAATGTTCTTTATTGGCAAAGTTAAAACCAGGTATACCTAAAAAAAATATGTTGCTCTGTCTCACATTACTTGATCTACCACCAGTTAGAGTTTGTTTCATGGAGTGGGTATTTCCTGTTAACTCAAATTTTAGGTATTTATTGACTTATGTTTTAACCCACCTTTGACTGATTAAGGGCCCTTTTTGGCTTGAAACGCGTTAGTGTTGGTGTGTTTACCATTCATTACCTGGTTTTAACTTTGCCAATAAAGATTTTTGGTTTTACGTTTGAAGTGCCGAGGATCCATGTGTTTTCTGTTTATTTCCCCTCTGTGCACCCACACCTCACTAATGCTGTGAGTATACTTACCTGGGATTGAGCAGTCATTTTTTTTTTTTTTTTTTGTATTTTGAAGTAGAAAACAGTTTACAGCAAAAAAAAAAAGCAACTAAAATTTTTATATCTTTATATCTCTTATCTTCTATATCTTATAGCTTTATCAATGATAAATCTGCTTCAAACCATGTTATAATCAGAAAAGGGTATTAAACAGAACAGCAGCTTATTATATAGAGGCTGAAAAGAAGACAAAAAAGGTTAAGATTCATCTTATTTTTGTTAATATTACAGTTTCAAATGCAAGAGGTTTGCAGGATCCAAATTTTTCATCGATTTTTGGATTATACCAAAGGGTCCTGTTGGGTTTCAGGTTTCAAAACAGATATTTGTACTGTTATCCTCCAGTTTTCTATAACCAATTCATTAAAAAATTACCCGTTTCATGAACAATTAGAACTGATTCACTATCTGTTATATTACTAAGTTGCTGGTATGTAAATAGCTTGGTACAAATTAGGGTTTACACAGGGTTAACATTAGTTGTAGAAATGTTCTAAAGACTCAGATGCACCTCTAACTTGAGGTCAGCATAAATTACAGGACATGTTGAGCACTGTTCTTCATGAAGTCAGATTGAAAACAATTTTAATTTCCAAACAGTGTTGAACTGGAGTACTTGGACCCACCAGGAAACAAGAGATCAAGAACCCATTAATCAATAGTTCTTCTTCTTGTCTTTTCATTTCCTTCTTCAGTCCATATCACTTTCTTGTATCTTATCTCTTTTTTGCCAGACATCTGGCTTCTGTAGTCTAGCCTTAGGTATATGCAATGATAATGTGATTTGAAATTCCAGAGTGCCACTATGTCCTTAGCACCCCAAAAGATAACCCCCATGGTGGGGCAGTCCAAACTGGGGGTATATGTAACTTGAAGACAAAGGAGGCAGCTGCTGCCTGGCTTATGAGATGTCCCCAACTGATGGAAAATGGTAATTTATTGCAAAATGATGATGTTGATGATGTTGATGATGATTGGGG
>WMED01001946.1:0-25636 GCA_019650415.1 Pipa parva
AAGTCCGGCCCTCCCTTGGTCTGAGGGACCGTGAACTGGCCCCCTGTGTAAAAAGTTTGGAGACCCCTGGTTTAAAACATCAACAACATATAGTCATCTTTTAATAAAGTACCCCTGTTTTTCCCCTCTTTTTTTGTTTTTTAAAGGTATACACATTCAATAAAGTACCCCTGTTTTTCTTGTTTCATCCCATTTTATGAAACTAAAAGTTATATTAATATCTACCCCTTCTTTCAATATTTATATTTTTGTTAAATCTATTTAATTACATTAGTGTAATTAAGTAGTTCCATTTATAACAGTTCAACTATATCTATATATCAAAGGGTGTTTTTAGTATCCACCCCATCAACGTTATTTCCATTTCATATTTAGGATAAATCTATTTAATTACATTAAATTTCCTAATTTAGATAAATCTATTTAATTACATTTCTGTTATTAAATAGTTCCATTTAATTTAGTTACCTTTTTTTTTTATATTTTACGTGTTTAAGTATACACCTTATATACTTTTTTATAATTCATATTTTGGATAAATCTGTTTAATTACATTCGTGTAATTAATTAGTTCCATTTAATACACTTCTATTTTTTATATATCTAAGGTTGTATAAGTATACACCTCTTTTCTTTTTTTTCTAAATCATATTTTGGATAAATCTATTTAATTACATTCATGTAATTAAGTAGTTCCATTTAATACACACTTCTATTTTATATAAAAGGGTATTTTGGTATCCACCCGTTGAACGGTTTCTATATTTCCTAATTTGGATAAATCTATTTAATTACATTTCTGTAATTAAGTAGTTCCATTTCATTTAGTTACTTTTTTTATATATTTAACGTTGTTTAAGTATACACCTCATATATTTTTTTTCAAATTCATATTTTGGATAAATCTGTTTAATTACATTCGTGTAATTAATTAGTTCCTTTGAATACAGTTCTTTTTTCTATAAAAGTGTATTTTATTACCCATCCCTTATCCCTTTTTCCCTTTCTAAATTTTGTATAACTATTTAATTACATTCGTGTAATTAAGTAGTTCCATTTAATAAAGTTCTATTCTATTAAAAAAGGGTATTTCAATGCCCATCCCATATCCCTTTTTCCCTTTCTAAATTTTTTATAATTCTATTTAATTACATTTGTGCAATTAAGTAGTTCCATTTAATAAAGTTCATTCTTCTATAAAAGGGTATTTTAATGCCCATCCCATATCCCTTTTTCCTTTTATAAATTTTTTATAACTCTATTTAATTACATTCGTGTAATTAAGTAGTTCCATTTAATACACTTGTACTTTATATAAAAGGGTATTTTAATTCCCATCCCATATCCCTTTTTCCCTTTCGAAATTTTTTATAATTCTATTTAATTACATTCGTGTAATTAAGTAGTTCCATTTTATAAAGTTCATTCTTCTATAAAAGGGTATTTTATTACCCATCACTTATCCCTTTTTCCCTTTCTAAATTTTTTATAACTCTATTTAATTACATTCGTGTAATTAAGTAGTTCCATTTTATAAAGGTCACTTTATTCAATATCAAAATTTGGTTTTAGTATCAAGTTCAACCCCAATCTACGGTTTTCCAAAAAATTATCAAACCATGCTCCCTATGCCTATTTTAGCATGGCAAACTGTTTTGTGACACCCTAGATGCTCTAAGCAGCCCGGAAACAGGTTATTTTGGACCCACTTCGGTACGAATTTATTCGGGCTGAATCGAAATTTTCAAAAAAATTCGGTGAATCAGCTGAATTGAATTTTTGTGAAATTCGGCCAACTCTACCCCTGGGGAATAAGATCCAGTGGGGAAAACTGAAACCACTCTAGCTGTATGCCTGGTTTTAAGTGTGTGGCAGGTATAGCTCCATATGTAGGGTTCATTTTTTGCTCAATTAAAATATCTAAAATAGATGGAAATATATATACATTGTTTATTAAATATTTGTTTGTGTCTACAAAATGTCTATGTGCTGTAGAGTCAGATGACTGGAGGATGGATATAGGTGTGGTTATTATAAAGGACTGAATTGCTTTGACATGACTAATTTTCCATCAGACTGCAAAATACTGCAGCTCCACCAGGAAGTTATAACTATTGTAAACTAGCACTGATATGTGACCTAATCCCTATCAGTCATGCAAAAATAACTGCCCTTTATTGTGCTGTCAAAAGAATTCCAGCTTTGATTCATCTGTCCCAAAACAAGACTTCCAGGAAGAATTGTTTTCTGTGCCCTTCTAGTAATTTTAGCAGGTTGGCCACTACTGTTCTCCACTGTCCCCAGTGTTCCTGATTTGGAGATAATGGTTCTCACTGTGGTCCAATAAGGTCCCAGTTAAGGGTAAGGGTAAACAGAATGAAACTCACAAGGACAACAGTAACCCACATTAAGAGAGACAAGAAGAAAGAGGGGAGACCCCTGTAGTAGTGGGTCCAGTAGAAGGGGGTAACTATCATGCATTTATGGGGTAGAGAGGGAGCGGTAACAATGGAAAGCTGTGTTATTACACTCCCAGCATGCTCAGTAGGCATGATCCTATAATCTAACAGCACAAGTCCCGGACTTGCTACTTCGGGAGTCAGAAAAATTGAGCAAGAGGTGATATAACAATGAGACGAACACACGATAGTTTCCATTCACCACTTACTCTAACTAGAAAAATACTTTGGCAATTGGGGGAGTAGAGGGTAAATAAAGCCTTTGAAGCGAGCTGATTGGGGACTGGTCAGAGCCAGTTAACTCCTTTAGGCCCTGATTCCACAGAAATATCCAGTCTGTCACAGTCCCAAAGCCTCCAAATTAGCCGTTTGCAGGCAGAAGATATACAGTATTTCAACAGCTTTTGTCCTCCACTTTTCTAATTTGTTAACTACTTGACTACTTCACTCACAGGAAGCGGTGTGAAATTACGAAAAAAATGTAGACTCTACAGGGCTTGCCAAAATGTCCCCTGGCTATGTTCATCCAGTATCAGTAGGATCATTGACTAAGATGTCAGTTATTTTTCACATTGATAATATGAGGGTTGAATGACTGTGTCCTTAAATAAAGGCAATAATAATTTAAAAAACATGTTTATTTAGATTTCCTTTGCATTGCATTTTGTTTGTAAATCAGAAACCATTCGGTGTGACAAATATGCAATAATAGGGTACAGTATATTTGGAACAAGGCCTTTCTTTTTCACTTAGATACTAGGGCAAAATTTAATAAAATCGAAAATATAAATATTGTGACATTGAATACATTTTTCCGATATCGCGATATTGTACAATTTTTATAAATATTGCTGATATCGGATGTTTCTCAATATCGTGATATTGAAATTCGATCGAAAAAAGGTATAAGGGGATTATTCACTAAAGTCCAAATTGTTGCGTATACGTGTGAATTCTCCAGCTAAGGACAGTCACAATAGACTGCTACTGTCACAGTTGCATTTTTATAATTAGAATATTGTTGCAGTCATGACTTTATTATGCAAAATTGTCGCAGTCGCGGATTTGCTAAGGGAATCTGCTGTTTGAGAATTCGACAGTCGAATTTGCACCTTAGTGAATAACCCCCATCTATCTCACCATTTTACTCTTTATATATTGTCATTTTAGTTTGTTGTAAAGTGCTGTTGAGTATAATGGTTCTTTTCTAAATTTAAGTTAATAATATTTAAAAGACTGATTCTAATGTCCCTGCCTTAAATGAATAAATTATGTCAGATTGTTTGAGATCATTCTGTTGAAGTGACCTAAAAAGTCTACTTCAGTACATTTTAAATACTGTAATACAACCAGTAGCCTAGTCTTACATCACTAGCACCATGTGCTTGTTAGACCTGTATACTAATGGGAAACAATGGAAAGAAGGTATGTAGGATAAGCTCTGCATTTGGCTACCTTTTTTCTTTAATAGAAATCTACAGGGGTTGGACGATGAAACTGAACCACCTGTCATTTTAGTGTGGGAGCTTTCATGGCTAAATTGGAGCAGCCTGGTGGCCAATCGTCATTAATTGCACATTGCACCAGTAAGAGCAGAGTGTGAAGGTTCAATTAGCAGGGTAAGAGCACAGTTTTGCTCAAAATATTGCAATGCACACAGCATTATGGGTGACATACCAAAGTTCAAAAGAAGACAAATTGTTGGTGCACATCTTGCTGGTGCATTTGTGACCAAGACAGCAAGTCTTTGTGATTCAAGGGTAATCCAGGTATCCAGGGTAATGTCAGCATACCACCAAGAAGGACCAAACACATCCAACAGGATTAACTGTGGACACAAGAGGAAGCTGTCTGAAAGGGATGTTCGGGTGCAAACCCGGATTGTATCCAAAAAACATAAATCCACAGCTGCCCAAATCATGTATATGTGTGTATATATACTTGTATATGTCATTCCCAAGACGAATTGATGCTGTATTGGCCGCCAAAAGGAGGCCCTACACCATACTAATAAATTATTGTGGACTAAAATGACAGGTGTTTCAGTTTCATTGCCCAACTCCTGTATTTCGGGGAGGTAAAATTCCTGCCACAAATTAAACTTGTGAAATGTTCATACAACGACTGGAAAAGAGGTTCATACTTGCTCTCATACAGTAGAGTATGTACCGTAGATGGCCTCCTCATCACAAATTGCGCATTTACTAATAAAAGCAATACTGAGTTATTTCAGAGTATTTATAAGGGATAATTTAGACACTAACTTGAGAAATGTCCCACTCTACCACTTCAAAGCGAGCTAGTAAACATTAGAGGCCAAGGGTCACCAATATGCCACCTAGGTCACAGAATGCTGATTTGTATATTAACCTATACAATAAGGAACATTAAGCCCTTAGCAAGTGAGTTCTGCAAGACTTTCCAATAACTGATTAAAACGGAGACTGAGTTTATTTTAGTTTCATTTAGATGGTTTAGGACACAGCAATCTATGAGATTTTTCTAGCAGAAATGTTTTAATTAAATTTTTTTCCCATTATATTTTTCTTAACCTTTTAGAATGTTAAAAGAGACCTTTCCTGTTTACAAAATTCTAAGATAATATTTAGAATATAATATATTTACATCATGTGAAACAAAAACCAGCATTTTATAGATGTAGTGAAAGCGTTTAAGAATTGTCCCATGAGACGAGGGTAGGAAACTGCACTTTTATTTTTTTAATACAAATTAAAGAAATTCTGGTTGTTTGTACAATTTAAATATTGAATATAAATTACTTTACACAGACATGTAATTATAATTTTATAGGCAGACAGAGCTGTGTGCAAAGAGAAATACAAAAGAAGAAAATATTGTTGACTTAGAAAATGAAGGAAACACAAGTAAATAGAAACAGGGCAACTAAAGTGGACAGAGTTACATGGGGCAACTTAAAGGTACAGAATTACATATAAATACGTGTTTTGACAATAAACAGCAGGGTTTAGGCACCAGCAGGTGAGTTAGCTGTGAGTGGTGTCTTGCAAATTCCTACAATTAAGCAATTCTTTGTCAGCTAGGGATGTTTGAAGGGTGAGGGCTCTAGAGAATTACAAATGGTCTATTAAGCTTTGCCATTGCCTAGTGCCATACTGTGGAGTTTCTTGGTGGCTTAAGACATTTTTCTGCCTGAACCGACGCACCCCAGTTCAGAGTTGGAGATAAAAACTTGCCCTTGGTTTTCCACATTGACTGTGTCATCAGTAGGCAATATTTAACCAAGAGCACAGAACAGCCAGTGGCATCTCATAGCAACTAGGGGCCATCCGGAGAGAAATATGTACCCCTTTCCTCCTGCAACACCACCACAGACACTCCAGATTTACCTAGATTTGGGTGGCTTGCTAGGCATAGGTTCTGTGGCAGGAGGCTTTGAAAGCACCAGCAGTGTGGCTGAGTTATATAGTTCTACCCTTGCTAATTTTCTTTTATAAAACTGGATACTGTAAACTCTTTGGAATCAGTTTTTGGGAAAGTAAAATAATAAAAAGTGTTAAAGAGAAGGGAATCTCTTTGAGAACTTAGTCCCCATTTCCTTTTTCCAGACTCTGTTCTGCCTCGTGCAACTTCAGCAAAGGAACACATTTTTTACAAAAATATTTATATACCGTATAAAAATACAAAATAAAGGCAATTAAATAGGGTGGAAACTATACATCCAGTGACTTGAAATGTTTTTTTTTCTTACTGCACTTCCCCCCAGCCCCAAAACAGATTGCATTGCATAGATTTTGTCTTTTAGTGGTTTTTAAATATTTGCTTCTTCTCCTCCATCTTTTCATCACTGGGGACCTGATAAAGGGTACAGCGTGGGTAGCACAATGGAGTGGAACTACAGTTCTTTCTGCTTTTTTACCCCAAAAAGCACCATTGAGGATTTATTTATAGCAGAGGCTCAGAAATGAGCAGTCAAAGACCCCATGGGGGCCAAGCTTGTTCCATAGGGTTTGGAGCCTAAAAGAAAAAGAGAACCATGTTAGTTGTGTAGTTACAATCCTCTCAAATGATTAGATGCAGCAGGAAACAAACTGGTTTTGATTTATTGGTTTGTAGTTTTAAAAATGAATTGACATAAATATACAAAGTAATTGCTGCAGTATATTGAAGCCTGTGTACCATTTAAATCTGCTTGTGGCCATATTTTTATGTGGATCTCAGAAATATGAAGTTGAGGGCACATTGCCACCAAAGAAACCTGATGTAGCGATAAAATGCCTTGTATGACGTTAGTCTAAGGGCATCTTATCTGATTATTTCCTACGCAGAATCTGGGCAGAAAACAATGATTCGCTTTCCAACGCTGTATAAATTGATGATGGGGTAGACAGCTCTTCCACAGAAAAGCTTACATTTTAAGAAGTTACATTTGCAAAACCATGACATTTTTTCAAAGGAAGCCATTTGTAAAACTTCCATTTTAGAATGAAGCAAAAAGAAAAAAAAAGAATTTAGGGTAGACTTAACCTTTAATTGTTATAAAGTGCTGCATGCAATGATCAGTTAACAGTGCAAGGTTTTTCTGTAAAGGATTCTATACCTCACCTGTTTTCTGACTCATACAAAGAGCCTTTCAGTTATCACTACGTCATCAGAATCTCTTTCTGTTCTTTTTTGCTGGGAAAATGCTTAAATTTTTTGTTCTTTCTCTTTAATGGTCGGAGCGGTTTCTCTTCTTTTTTAGCTGTGGTCACAGGAGTCATGGCGCTTGATGGTCGGAGCGGTTTCTCTTCTTTTTTAGCTGTGGTCACAGGAGTCATGGCGCTTGATGGTCGGAGCGGTTTCTCTTCTTTTTTAGCTGAGGTCACAGGAGTCATGGTGCTTGATGGTCGGAGCGGTTTCTCTTCTTTTTTAGCTGTGGTCACAGGAGGCATGGCGCTTGATGGTACTGCTGTAAGAAAGAGAAATTGAGAATTGTGGCAAAGTTGAAGACAGACAGATTGTATAACTGAGCAAGGTGTGCAACACATCTTTAGCTGCAAGTTCCAAAGTGCCACAAAAAAATACAATTGCAACTTTAGGTACACCTCAGGCTTTTACATTTATACTTTCAAAAAAGGCATGGCAAGCTGCCTGCAGGAGAGCGTAAACATTTTTACTAATGCCATTTTACCTCTAGCAGCACATTTAGCTTGGTACCTCTATGATAAAGTCCTACCTTTTGGAGCACTAACTCTGATATTTATCATTGATTTTTATGTATATATTTTATTTTATCCTTAATTAATTGTTTATGCTAAGTATATGTATTTATTGACAAATGTTTCAGCACATTTTTACAACTCTTATTACCCCTCTATCTGTGTATGTAAGTCTTCTTCCCAGTGAAGTATCCTTGTGATATGATACTTGTATTGTACAATGCACTTTTCCCATGTCTGTTTTAGACTTGTATCGCTGAATTGTACAGTGCTGTGTAAATTTGTGGCACTTTATAAATAAAATTATACATACACACACCAAGGGAGGAAAGAAAGCTAGACACTTACCTAATGGTTTTTTGACTGCATTCATAACAGGAAGGGACCTTACAGCTGAGGAAAGAATAGGTTCACACTTGCATGCAAGGTGGTCTTCTAGAGGAACTGTAACATTCTGGTATATGTTCTTGTATCGGTTTATGAGAATTTTTTTTATCTGTTTGAGGAATAAATGAATAATAATCAGTACATAATAAGACAAGTATATGCATTACTTATCATGTGTATTTAGAGTTCTAAGGAAAGACTGGCATGGTTTTGCAATTTTCATGAAATTGTCCCTGAAACATATAAAAGTGTTATTTACTCTGCTCTTTCCACATTTAAACTATGCCTTATTCTGAGATATTGTTATTATTATTATAAAGAAAAATTGCTTGCTTACAGTAAAACGGTTGGCAAAGTTCCTTAGATGCTGCCTTTTGATTGGCAAGACATGTATTTAGCGTCTTCTGCCAATCAAAATTCTACACAAAATTAGCCGTTTCACTCTAGTATTTGACAGAATAGTGTGGCATGGAAGGGATGCTCTTCTGTTTTGTATGATTAAAAAGAATCAAAAAATGATAACTTTCAGTATAGGTTTAGAGCAGTGCAAAGTAAGTCAGGTGCACTAATGGACCAAGTGGCACTAGGATCTGACAAGTCAAGAATTCTTCATTCATTATTTTAACATATATAGTCTAAATATTGACCCTTTTATAGAAGTTTTGAGATGTAGGCTGCCATCAACATCACACTGAGCACTAGGTACATCTTTCCATTGGACTGTTCCACAAGCACTGACATCATCAAACAAAAAAACACCATGCTCTAATTTTTCCATAAAAAACAGTCAACTTTCCAAAGCAAAGGAATTTCCTGAAAAATCCCCCCAACTGTGAGAGGAAAGGGAGGTGAGCTACCCCATTCCACAAGAACAGATTGTTAGGAATTCTATGACATACGGTAAATTCCACATGATTGGTGGAGTTTGCTTAACAAAATTTTTAAAAAATGAAACCTGTTCACATCAGAATTACTATTTTGTCCTTTAAGGGAATGGTTTAGTGTTAGAGAATTCTACCCACGTGATCCTTTCAAAAGGCAACACTTCTAAAACTTGTTTTTCTTCTAACTTGTCCTCAAAGGTGAAATATTATCTTTGATCATTTATCAAGTCAGTCGTGTGTTATATGTTTGGGATTAAAGCATTTAGTGTAGCATTTTTGGGCATAAAACTGCCTTCCTTATATATTTGCTTTTGATTTTATTTCCTGATTCTACTGCCCTTGTATTAGAGAGCGAATCAACTGGATAATTAGACAGAAACATTATAGGCATGCAATATCCAATTGTCTATTTTAGGCAAATGGATATAAAATTGCTCTAACACTAAACTTTTTGATCTGAAGCAAATTAAACCGGGGGATCACATGCCATATATCCATGTGCTCAATATGCCTGTGTATATTAGATGGACATTATTAGTTATTCACTAAGGTGCAAATTCGACTGTCGAATTCTCAAACAGCGGATTCCCATAGCAAATCCGCTACAATTTCCCTCTTGTAAAATCGCGACAATTTTTTAATGTTAAGATTGCTACAATTTCCCCATAATAAAGTCGTGACTGCAACAATATTCTCATTATAAAGACGTGACTGTGACAGTAGCAGCCTATTGCAATTGTCTTTATCTGGCGAATTCGCACCTATACGCAACTATTCGGATTTCAGTGAATAACCCCCTTAATATAATACAAAAAAAAGGGGAGCTAGACTTGACATACCAGAACATGGCGAGTATGTGTCCGAGTTGGAGCACATCGCACGTTCTTGGAATTGCAACACCCAGAACATCTATGAACCTCTACACAGGATGGCCACACAAAAAAGTTTGCATTGGTGGGGTCCACCAGCTTGCGTGAAATCTCAAACACTTCTACTCGGGTCTTGCATGGTGCCATAACAGCTGGTTCTGCATCTGCAACATTAGAGAGATTTTGCAGTCAGTCAAATGAACCCACAGAATTATGTGTAATATTAAAGTTAAAAGAATGGAAAAATACCCAAATGGAGCAAAATTAATACAATAGAAATGAGACTTTAATTAGTAAGTCACACAGCAGCCTCAGTTCACTTCATAATTTAACAATAAATGAAAAGATACCTGACCGCTCAATCTCCACATATGGCAGTGTAGCCGGGTGCTCTGGAGTATGTGGGCGATTTGTAGTAATAACAAAATTTGAAAAATCCTCCGGCACTCCACAGTTGTAGCTAAAAAATAGTCTTTATTTGTACCACATTGGTATAATTAAAATGGTTTAAAATCAAAATACAAGCGCCTACGCGTTTCACTCATGAGTAAGCACTGAACTGTGTGAAACGCGTAGGCGTTTGTATTTTGATTTTAAACCATTTTAATTATACCAATGTGGTACAAATAAAGACTATTTTTTAGCTACAACTGTGGAGTGCTGGAGGATTTTTCAAATTTTGTTAACACTTCATAATTTAGTCTGTTATTATTGGCACTGTGTGGGGGTGTGGTCAGTTAGTGGGTGTGGCCTAAGGCACCAACCATGCTGTGCCTGTGAGCTGCTGATTTCTAAATCCTCACTGCTGAAATAACATATCTAGATTTTATTCCCATTGTTATGAGGTGGCTGCAAATTTCTATTGAGTTTTCAGCATTTTGGATAATCTATGTGGTAGCTTTCTCATAACCTCAACAAGCAAAAACAGTCATTGTCCCTACTAATTATATGGTTAGTTACAGGTAACGTCAAATGTCTTTGGCCATATGTTTTTCCTATGGAGCAAAGCAAATGAGCGATGAAAACTGACATAGAGTCAGAAGTAATACTTATTAGCTGTATGGATCTTGTTATCACACATTTGTTCTTGTCACAGAGATGTGATGTCTACATGCCTTGCACATGCAGTTCATCTGTGTATATGATTACATGTCAGTAGCAGTATATGGGAGCTTTATCACCACCACACCCACTGCCTGCCAAAGTCAATCAATAATGACAGATTTGTAGGGTGACTAAATCCCAGTGGATTTTACTGTCAGTGAGGTCCCAGTGTTAAGTGTGCAGTAAAGCTACATCAAATGTAGACTTTTAAATCAATATTATAATGTATACTCTATCCTAATAGTGCATGTGGTTGAACATTCCAGAAATAAAGAGCTAGACTTGTTTATCTGTGTACTTTTAAACATATTGTCTAACAGCTGTATACCTATGACATTGTTATTTATGTTAATAAGTAAGTTATATTTTACCTAGGCTGCGAATGACCCGGGAATGGCTGGAACTGCTTTTGGGCAGAATTCTTGTTTCATTGTTGAATGAGTAGCTTATATCCTCCTCATGATCTGTGAATCAAGAGAAGGAAAGACAATGTTGTTCAGTCAGATGTAAAATGGAATATGGCATAAGAGAACCACATTAAATCCTTTAATTGCAATTGATCTGTAATGACCACATGACGAGGGCTCGATTGTCCTGATCCACCAGATCCTAAAATAGTGATGATGCCTTACAAATAAAGTGTACAGAAATTCAATGTGTTATTATTTTCTTTATTTCGAAAAAAAAACACATTTACAGGAACCTATTCCACTGCCCTATAGAACAATTTGATGGGGATTTGCTTTGCTCTGCTTGGACCATACACTTTTCTTATGTTTGATACCATATTTTCACACAAGGTCATTTACATCTACAAACAACTACATCCCATTCATTCCAACAACATTAAAACTATCATTTCTTTTTTATTTATTTATATTTATACATATCAAAGACATAAGGTGGATTTCTTTTTCTTTGAAAACATAGAGGGTGGAGAGATCCTCTTGTCTGAGGCTAGTTAAAGTGCACCTGTCACCCCAAAACTCTAATACTAATTTAGGTTCTACTAATGAAATAAACATTTTGTAAATATATGTATTTTTAATAAAATACCTTTATACAGCATTTCTCTCTATCATCTTCCCTGTCAGCCTGACTTCTCTTTCCTCAGTCGGGTGGGTGGAGCTAAATGATGATTTACATTATAGCTCCTCCAATCAGATCCCTGCTAGATCATGATTTAAGGGATCTGATTGGAGGAGCTATAATGTCAATATTTAGCCTTGCCCACTCAATTCAGGAAAGAAAAGTCAGGCTGACAGGGAAGACGAGAGAGAGAAATACTGTATAAAGGTACAATTTTTAAAATACATATATATTTACACAAATGTTTATTTCATTAGTAGAACCTAAATTAGTATTAGTTTTGGGGTGACAAGTCCAATTTAAGGAGAGAAAACAAGCATTTAATTAGAATGGAGCTACTTCAAATGTAATCATGGGAAACTAAAAGGCCAAAACTCATCTCCTAAACCTGGTGATGTATGAGAAGCAATGATTGGCTAAGTGTATGAGCACATGGTGTTTATTTCATGATTTTAGTACATGTTTGAGGCAAACAAGAAACACATTGAAGTGCATATAGAATATAATATAATGTAAGGGTATGGTGCACCTGTGTGTTAAAAATGTAAGTAAAGTTATTGACCAAACTATACATATATATATTATATTTATAATGTATAAAGATAAATTAAAACATTTAAAAGTAAAAACGATTTTGTGTTTTTCAGCTTTCACCTCTTAATCTTGTAATTAATTGTAATCTGTCTTCCCTGCATTTCTGTGTGTACTTGATTCCTGTAATAGTCCCTAGAAGCCCCACCCCCTAATGAGGTCACACAATGACTCATTCTGCTAGTGCATGTTTAGTAATCTGATACTTTCTTCTCACTGCTAAGCCCTTAGGCACTGAATTCCAGCACTGTCTGTGTGGGTTTTGAAGAGAAGAGAATATGAGGGTTGGGGGCTTGGTCTTCTCTACTACAGGAAGGAGGAACATTTTACAGAGGGATAACAAGTGCTGCACAGCGAAGAGGTGAGAGAGGATTTTACTAATCATTTTTACACTTTACAATACTTTAATGGGGCAAACTTTATAAATAGGGTTTACTTACACTATGTGCTACTCATTGACTATATTAGCAAGATTTTTTACCACATGTAACAGAGTTTCAATCTTATGTTTGCACATTTTAAATGTAATGGGATAAACTACATGTGTACAAAACAAATGTAAAAACACATGGTAAAAGCATAGTGAGTTTATGTGAGTTTACAAGCTGGATATTTCCAAATGCTTGTGCGCACATAGTGTTAATGAGGGGTAATGAGTGTTATTCACTGTGCGAGCCCACGTGTGCAGAGAAGCATGCCAAGAGCACAGTGTTGCAGTACGTCAGGGCTCCCCCTTTGCTATTGTTTTAGTGCGCACGTCAGTCCCCTGCACTTTGCTATCTGTGTCTGGACACAACTTCCCCTCTTTGTCTGCAGTACCAGTCCCTAACTCTGGCTTGTGCATGAAAAGAATTCCTCACTTCCCCCTCCCTACTCTCCCCGCTCTCCTCTCACTCTCCCAGGCCAGATGTGCCAGCTGTGTGCGCTATTAATACCAAGCTGGGCATATTTACCATGTCTAACTCTGGCAATGTTAATGCAGTGTAAGGCTTGGATTACATGAAGGCA
Source organism: Pipa parva (assembly GCA_019650415.1). Lineage (NCBI taxonomy): Eukaryota > Metazoa > Chordata > Amphibia > Anura > Pipidae > Pipa > Pipa parva. The sequence continues at coordinate 13,572 of WMED01001946.1, forward strand.
CAACCAAGACTGAAAAACTAATAAAGTCACACAGTAGCTTTTCAACACAGGTGGCAAAGAAAAACAAAGGGTTTTTAAAATATAAACTGTTCCTGGTATTTCAATTTTTATCTGAAAACAAACATTTTTATATAAAACAGAGTTTAGGTAACAGTTAAAGAATGTTCTATTGTTGCAACCTGCTCTCAGTTACTGTTCAGATTTCAAGCACATCCCATAACAGTTTTAATTCAAAAGCACATAGTGAAGCCAGAGAGAGCCAAAGGCATATTGTCTGCTGAACAGTTTAGTGGCTTTTAGGGGAGATTCACAATTAGTTGGTCTGGTAGAAGATCCCCAGTGTTTTTGAGACACAAATCCACTAAGGCCAAGTGCAAAACAGTGTTTTCCCCTCAGTCCCAATATAAATTTTCTTATGGGAGTCAGAAGTAACACAAAGGTGATGCATACTAAGCAGTTGTACTGTGAGTCCCTTTGGCCAGCTACATTAACATCTCTAATCTAAGGTAAGTTTTATACTGCTAGAAATATGCTAGCAACCTCCCTGATACATTGTTCCCTAATGTGTCTACATTATGTTGCTCTGAAATACATTTTATATCCTCACATGGACTTGCGCAGGTGCTGCTTGGTGCTTAACACTTATACATGTGTGTTCTTGAATATTTCTTTCATAGTTTGCAAATTTGTGTTTTTTTTTATGATGCATATTTTGCAAATAACTACAGATGCCTCTGGCTGGGGAATACACAGACGTGCGCCAGCAAGCATACACACTCATAAAGATGTGTGCACTGTGTCAGCTTGCAATCATGCAACTAAAGTAAAGTAAATCAATTGTTTAGCCAAATAATAATGTAGCTTCACAAAAGAAAAAAAAAAGTAAGATTATAAAGCAAGTCTTACTGTAAAGTATTTCTTATTTCCAGATCTGGAAGCTGCAATTTTTTGATAGGACCTGCCACTCAAAAGGTATTTTCACGCCCCCAAATACAAGAAGTTCCTCTCTCCCTCTACCGGATCTTGCGCATGTGGACTTTAAGCTTGCCTCATGCAGTTGCACCAGTTAAGGAAGCACACGCTTACATGAATGCGCTTGAGAAATATCACGGGAGGAAGCGCTATAATGTCAATCATGTATATGACACTTCCTCTTGGCCCCACCCAACCCAACTCGAGAAAGTAAAGTCAGGCTGACAGGAAAATGACAGAGAGAAACACTATATAAAGGTACACTTTTTAATATATATATATACATTTACAAATGTTTATTTCATTAGTACAACCTAATTTAGTGTTAGAGCTTTGAGGTGACAGGTGCACTTTAGTCTCAGACTAGAGGAACTCTCCACCCTCTATTTTTATAAAGAAAAAAACAAATCAACCTTATGTCTTTGATATGTATAAATATAAATAAATAAAAAAGAAATGATAGTTTTAATGTTGTTGGAATGAATGGGATGTAGTTGTCTGTAGATGTAGATGACCTTGTGTGGAAATATGTTAACAAACATAAGAAACATGTATGGTCCAAGCAGAGCAAAGCAAACTTTAAAATCTATTTCTATTTTGATACTTTCACTTATAAACCTGTCTGAATGATATCCGGACCTCTAATCTTTCAGCCTTCCAATCCTGTCCGATTAAAGGACCATTAACCCCCCCCCAAAGATAAAAAGTATCTAGTGTTTTTAAAAATGATTTCTTGGAAGACAAGTCCTAAAGGTGACTTGTTTTATTTCTACTTATTATTATTAATTATCGGCGGGCTGTTTTCAAACATCACGATTTTCTCTGTTAACATAAAACAAATCAAAAGAAAACAAATATCCCCCATCGTTTCCAATTAAAATTTAGATAATACATATGTAAAACTGGATGCATTTTATTCTAACAATATGATATTTATTAGAAATACAGCAGATTTTTTATGCACAGGGTAAGGGGTATATTTACAAACACAGGTGCAACTTGCACTGATGTAACAAGCACCAGTCAGTCAGCCACTGTTAGTCAGCCACTTTAATTGCAGTTAACTTATCAGAGTTAATCACTGACTGGTTTTATGGGATATAGTGGCAATGCCAAGTTTGTGACTGTTTGTGAATACACCCCTTAAAGGAGCACTTAAACCTCAGTATTATTATGCACTAAGTACATATTTCTGTTGTGCTGTGTCAGATTTGAGTAAATGAACCCTGCAGAGCTAAAGGAAGGGGGCACACAGCTGTAAAGGGAGATTACAATAGGAATGTATAACTGCATTTTATATATATATATATATATATATATATATATATATATATATATATATATATATATATATATATCATTTTGCATTGTAGGTAAGAACTTATAACTATTAAAGTTAACTTCAGTGTTCACATACACATATCACACAAGTCTTGATCATAATGAGGGTTTTTGTTTATTTTGTAGTAAATTATGTATGCGACAAATCTTGGGCAGTGGGCAGAATCTGTTTTTGTATATGACAATAACAATATATTTATCAAACTAAAAATCAATGTTACATTCCGATAACTGTCCCATTGTGCAGTATTGCTTTGCAGATTCCTGAATAAATATCATGTACAAAAAAACTCCCACAGAACAAATGAAAAAAAAGAAAAAGCAAGAAAAAAGAGAAAATAGAATTGGGTAGAGATTTACCTACGGAATCTATGTGCAGCAACCTCCGCAAATCTGAAATAGAGCTGACATCCCTCTCTGAGATCATCTTCACCACCTCCTCTGGAATGGGGTCTCCCTGCCAAAAAATGCAAAAATAATTCATTTATTCCCAAAAGGCCATATGACAATTCCCAGGCTATAGGCCAGGCAATAATATAGCACATTTAATCAAGGAAATTGCTCTGTTCTCTCTATGAACTTTATTATTTATATTCTACAAGTACAAAATAGAATTATCTCCCAAACTAAGGACAAAACTATTCCTTACATCAAACCGATCATAAACACTTACAACATCATTGAGCATCCTATAATACCTCATTTAACAAATATAAAATTGTCCTGGCTATTCTACAGAGAAAACAATGATAGACATAATTTATTATCAGCTATACAAATGGAATCAACAATTAGCAATATGTGTCAACAGGGGAAATGTTTTCTGGGTCCAGTAATCAATCAACAGTCACTTAATTGTTTATTTCTAGGCCTTAACATTTCTTTCCTATGTTTAAACACGCCAGTTAATAACTCTGGACTGCAGAACAATGCATTTTCTTTAAAAGGTTTGTCTACTTTGGACTTAATTTTTATCACGTTGTATGTAGATAATTCTATGGTAAAACAGTCTGCATTTACAGCCTAATTCACCATTGTGTGAAGTGAGCCGAAGGCTTTGCAGCTCACTTCGCACAATGGTGAATTAGGCTGTAGGTCTCCATTATCTAATTTTTGCAGTATTCAAATCATTAAAATTTCTGGGTTTTTTAAAAAGTTTTTGAACATTTTTTTTCTTGTTTACATTTCACTGGTCTTCTGGTTCCTAAGGTAAATTAACCTAGCAACTTGCAACTGAGCTAGATAAAGGAAGAGTGATAGAGCAGGGCTTGAACAAAGGATAAGCAATGTAAAAATACCTTGGGATTGAAAAAAAATAAGCCGTTGTATTGATTGTTCTGAAAAAAAGATTAATCAAAACAATCTGGAAAGATAAGGCATATCAAAGTCAAATAATTAAAAAAGAACACATTAACTATCTTATAATTCCGCTATATACAACATATTCAGTATGTCACTATTGGTGGCAGAGGTATGCCTTTCAGGATCTCCATATATATCCAAGTAGTAGAACATAGTAATGAAAATATTATCTTAGCTCCAAAAACACTCATTATGTCCCTGCCAACTTCTTTGCAATGCCTTAAGATATGCCATAGACAATAACATAATTTTTATAGTAATAAATTAAAAGCAAAATTATCCATAAGATATTTATTTACTTTTCATGTTCCTGCTATTGTTGCCTATAAGAGAAATCATCCTCCAGAAAAGAGTTTTAGTAAAGAATTGTAACTGTTTCAACCTGCTTCTATGGCATAATAAATGTTACCAGGTAAATGCTGAACTTGTTGCCTTCAAAAATAACATGCTGATAGCCAAGGGGGTGGTAAAATCAGGAAGCTAGACAAAATAATTTAATTCACCATAGTCAATTGGAAAAAAAAAAAAGTATTATTTGCTGCTAAATATTGAAAACATTTACTTTACATCCCCTTTAAGATTTTACCACCTTCCCCAGTGGCTTTAAATGAAACAAAGTAAAGTAATTTATGCCTGATTGTTTTTAATGCTTTGACCTTACTACCGTAGTACTATAGAGAAGCAGTACTCAATAAACATGCTTTAGCTGTGACTTTAGAACCTTACCATCTTAAGTACGAGCATTGGTAGGTACTGACATGTCATTGATCATATGCCAAGAACCAGCCTAACTGAAAAGAATCAGATCTGAACTGTTGCCACGTTATATTGTTCAAGAAACATTGCTAACCTCAGTACTTATCAGAGTTATCAGATTACTTGCAGAAACTCAATCATTGCATGTAACCAGCTACACCATACACTTATACAGTATATATACAGTATATACCGTATATATATATATATATATATATAATAGACTGTATGTCATTCTGAGACTTTTTAAAAAGGGCATTAATTACTTTTAAAGAATGAGTGGGAACTACAGTGTAAGATCTCGTGTACATTTATCAAATTCTACATTATATCATTGACAGCAGTATGCGTTCATCATAACCCACCAGAATATCACAAAGTAGCCAGTGTCACACATTAGGGAAACAAGGATTAGGCTGGCAGAGATTATAATGGTAGCATTGTTATATGTGTCTCCCTCAGCTGACATGTCAGATTATAGAATCCACTGATGATTTTCCAGCTCAGTCATTCAATTTGTTAGTCATTCCTTTTAACCATTAGGGAATTGAATGGAAAGTATTCGTGTTGGATGCTATTCACAGTTAGATGGGCTCCCCCTGGCTGTGAAGATATTATTAACCTTCTGTAGGATTCCCACAAGACCATCTCTTTTGTTTTAGAAGGTGTTCTCTCCTACAGAGAAAGTCCTGGCTCAAGAAGACTGGAACAAAGAAGAACAATAATAAAGGAAAATAGAAACCTTTTGGCAATCTGCCTTTCTAGGAAAAAAATACTAAGACCAAGTAAAGTAATGCCAGCCATTGTGCTTGAGAGAAGATAATTGCTCTGGTGTAGAGGTGGCTGGGTGGAATTTGTATTTTTGTATTTGTATTGGAGAAAGTGAGAAGGTAATACATGGTTAGGGACAAAATATCAGAGAGTGTGGAAGACTAGGGACTGAGGAATGTAAGTTAATGGGAGGAATATGAAAGGATGAAAGGATCTACATGTTTTAGTGGTCTTGGACCACTATTTATGACAAGATTTCTAAAAAATTCACAAAATTAAGTGAAGACATCCACTAGGTTTGTATTTCAAAGCAACCAATGAGAATGTTAGATAAATAATTCCAATAGCAATTTACTGAAGAAAGCTAGTTGCCATTCGGCTGCTATGGGTTATGGTAGCACTTTAACTTTTGCAACCTCTGGGGGGCAATGTTAAGAAAGAGGCAGAAATGAAATAATAATAAAAAAAAAAAGACTAAGATGTTAAAAGACAATAAAGAGAAACGTAATTTCTATATTGGAAATTTAACAATGAATCCAAAAAGAAGTCGAATGGAGTGGAGTAACATGAAGCAACAGTAGAACACATAGCCATGCTGTTCAAAAGGGTAGTCTGTGCCAAAGGATGCAAAACAATAGATCAGACTAACAAAGAATACCATCAGTGTATAATTAAGGAAGACTGGGCTAAACATAAAAGCTAGAATGAGCTTGGAGAGGGCTTGGCACCTTGGCATAGTTCTCCTGCTTTGATGTGTTGCCATGCGCCCCTTAGATTTATGTGTGCACCTCCTATAATGGCATCTCTACAAAAAATATTTTAGTGGCAGAGATGTGCAACCTGCATTGTGTTCCATGTGTCCTGAAAGCCTCTGGGAATCCTGGGAGATGCTGAAACAGGTGAAGAAGCACTGTTTGCTGATTACAGGATTAAAATGTGACTTCATTATATTGACTCCTGTATTATTTTTTTGACTATTTACACTATCCTGACATTTGCATCTCTTCTCTTCTTCTGAGACCTCTACAATGTTTTTAATCTTGTATAGTCATTCCTAAATCCTTTATGTGGCCTTTGTTACCATCATTGCTCCCTGCTTTGAGTCTCTCTCTCTCCCTTCCTTGCAGGCATTAGTGCATTCTCTAATGGAACCAGCCCACCTCAGGCATTCTGAACAAATTCTCCCTGAGGCTGCACATTAGCGTGTCCCAGGCAGATAGCAACACTTCCACATCCATATAGAGCAGGTGATACAACATTACAAATCACTTAAACAGCTGACTACATGATTTCTCTCTTCACTCTGACAGCAGTTTTCATTTTCACAGACACACTAAAATACTTCCAACTATATTTCCTTGCCCTTCATATGTATCTTCATTTAATTCTACCAGTTTCTGATCATAAACCTTAGCTGTCAATCATTAATCTTAAATACACACAGCGATGGCTGCGACAGTTAATAAGTACGGATAAAGAGGCTACTGTAATATACCAGTACATAATGCAAATGTTTTAGTTTAGCAAATATCAAATATATGCTGTAAGGGTCTCAGCATGTCAGACACTGTAAGGCAGTGATTTCATCCCTTGGATTATTAGCTGTTGCAGAACTATAGCTCCCAAGTTCCAAACCTCAGTCATGGCTGTCATTTTGATGTTGCGAGTTGTAGCAACAAATACTGAATCAATCATAAAAACATTCTTTGTGTTTTGGCTCAAACAGAATAGTTGTCAGAAATAACAAAACTAATGCAAAAAGTTTTATGATGAAATACATTTTTGGATTTTTGTACTATAAGTTCCCAAGAGTGATGTATATATATATATATATGTGTGTGTGTGTGTGTGTGTGTGTGTGTGTGTGTGTGTGTGTGTGTAAAACTCCAATTTAAGAAAGAAAAACTACTTTTAAATTGCTTTACTGTTCTTAGAGAACTAAATTCCCCAGCAATACTATTGTCCCTGTAGTGATACAATGCAGTAAACTGACTAGACAGATCTGTTCCAAATATTAAGCTATTATAGTACCTTTACCCTGTGACTGGCATACATGCATTTTCCTGTCATCATTGTAACTGATCCAGTAAGTCATTTGTAAAAGTAAATAGTTTACAATCCTTACCTCAGCACTGACAATGTGCAGAAGCCAGAGAGATACCAGCAGCCCCCCAATATTCATGCTGAAGCCCACAGAGGAGTTTGTGGAACATGAATATGGCAGATGTTAGTTCTAAGCACAAAGTAAATATTGAGGGAAGAAGACACCCTTTAAAAAGGGCTCCCCCTTTCCTTTGAAATATAAAAACTGTCTATATCCCAGGGTAGTAGTTGGTCGCCCTGTTGATTAAATGGAACTGGAAATATCACAGTGTTATTCAGTTGATGAAGTTTAAAAGCAAGTAGATGGCATCAACATTCCCAGAGTGCCACAAACACTTAAAAACCTCTCATCCAAAATTTAAGAGGGTGTAGGATTCCCTTGCAGAGCAGTTGCAAATGCAGATTTGGAGCCAGTGACTCAAGTTAAAAGCGTGCAGAAGTTTTTTCAGACAAGAGGGGTGTGAGCAAAGGCGGGCACTCAGAGAAGGGAGTCTTCTTAGCATAGTGTTGTGTATGTGAAGGTGTTTAAGGAAGAGTATGTGTATATGTAGAGCATGAGGGAGGGTAGAGTTCTCCCCACACAGACAGGGAAACTCATTACAGCTTCTAATATCTGCAGACACAACACATACATGGAAATGACTGGGATTTTAGTGTGTTTTGCACATTGCAGGTATCTCAGGGTGTTGTCTCATTGGCATTACAATTGAGTGGGTGATCATAAATCTTTTCACTGCTAACAAAGCTTGCTAAACACTGGAGGGTAATAAAATAACACTGACAAGCTATACAAGAAATCTGAAATTAGGGTAGAGTATCCATTTTTTGTACACTAGTGCAGTCGTGCAATTCAATGTTTCGAGAGGGTGTAAGCCTTCCCTTCTGTAGGACATACTGTTAGCAGAGGAAAAAGTTTTATGACTTTGGCCTTGAACCAAAGGAAAAATAAATTATGTTAACAAAGTTGCAGTTATGAGGAGCATTCAAAGGTATATGCAGTATGGAAATGTGTCTATATCTAAAAGTTCCTATAACACTCTAAAGAGAAAAAGAGCAGGTCTGGCAGTCATTTCTGCACTTTCTCCCAACTTTGACAACAGTAAAAAGGATCAGTTTTGATAAATTTTGATAAAAGAAACAGCACATCAGTTTTTTGTTACTATTTTATTCAGTTGTGAGATGGCGGAAAGCAATTGTACATCTTCATTCGCTACATGGTTAAATGTAGGAGACATGCTTTTTTTGTCTAACATCTGTACCAGTAGCACATCTAAACAGGGATGGACTCAAGAGCAAGATCAACATCACCCAGCCACCTGCATATCCTTCAGATTGGACAAACAACTGTAGGCGGGGAGAAACAGGGCATTCAAATGATAAGGATTACTACTATATTTTTCTGTACTATTTCCCCTTTAAGCAGGAAGTAGTAGTGCCTTAATCTGCATGCTGTTCCTTTCACATCCAGAATATAGGTGAGCGTTCTATAGCAGAAACTGGCATACCTTGTGTGGTGATATTCAGAGAACAGCCTACAGCTGCAGATGCAGCCTTGGGACCACAAACATCACAGAAAGTTCTTTGTCATTATTCTTTTTGAAGTCTGTAGAAGCAGATGACTGAACAATTATGTGAAATAGTCTCTCAGCTTGCCACCAAAACTATTCTGAAATGTAAATAGTTATAGTTATTGTTTAATAAAGACTCTTGTTGGCCATGTATCATTGATTCTCACAAACTCATAGAGGGAGTTCATGGAGCCATGCCTGATCACAAGGCAGAGATGCAATAGAGGGCTTTAGCAGGAAACAAACCATGTGCTAATGTTACATTTGGGAGGAAGTTGTATTTTAGCAGTAGCTGTAATTATTCTTAATGCTTTAGGAGATGGGTAATTTACAGTGTTGGAAATTCATGTAGCAACCAGTGGGATTTAATCAGTTTAGATAAGAGCAATGGGTGTGGGACTGTCTGTAGATTTGGAGAAATACTGGAAACATTCTCAGTATTTTTGACTATGGAATACATACATGAGAGTAATAAAGCTGAACATTTAGTAATTCAGCAAGGTGTGAATTCACCTTGCGATGCTTCTCCTCAGCTCGCATAGACTGTTATGCACTGGCTGATGTCCTGCACACGAACATCAGCGAACGCTTTAAAGGGATTCCAGTCTTGTGAGGCGACTTGAGTGGAGCCTTGCCAAAACAGGAATCCCTTTAAAGTGTTCGCTGATGTCCGCATGCAGGACATCAGCAGCGCATAACAGTCTGTGCGAGCTGAGGCGAAGCATCGCAAGGTGAGTTCGCACCTTGCTGAATTACCCCCTTAGTTATAAATAACGAAGGTACATTAGGAAAGTAAAACAGAGGGATTTTATAATAAATACTGAGGAGTTTATCTAGTTTCCCCAGGAAGCTGGAAGCCAGTACAGAAAAACAGAATGCAATAAGGTTAGAATGGCATATTTTCATATGCTGCGTTAATGTGCATTGTGTGCATGCATCTGTGTAGTGTGTGTGAGTGCATGCATGTGTGTTGTATGTGTGTGCACCTGTGTGTGGGATGTGTATGTGTCTGTATGCAGTGTGTATGTGTTTGTGTGTAGTATGTGTGCATGTGTAAAACGTGTATGTGCTCTTGTGTATAGTGTATGTGTGCATGTACATATTGCACGTGTGTGTGTGCTTGTATGTAGTGTGTATGCATGTGTATAGCATGTGTTAAGTGTATGAAAGCATTTTAATCTCACTGGATTTACACATTTACATACAAACCTGTGATATTTCCAAATGAATAACAAACATGTGCCTATTGTGAGGTCATTACATTGAAGAAGATACATTAGAAATGCATTAAGCAGAGGGTTTTGTCTACTGCCTAGCCTTATTGTGTGGAGAGAGAATAAGCGGAAAGTAATTTGGTGCAGTGGAAGCTGTATGAGGCAGAAAGAATAAGTGAGATAAAGCATTTTTAGAGACAGGAGACCTTCAGTTTTGATGGGCAGTCCTGCAAAGGAACCCTGAAGATCTGTTTTTCTAACAAGAAGGTTCAGGGGGAGATTGTATATGTGTAGAACCCTGGTAGAAACAGCGTTAGGCAGTGAGAGCCAATGTCATATCAATGGTGTTAACTGGGACCTAATACATAGGCTAGAGAAAAACATGATTGAGAATAAACCATGGGCTGTTGCATGATTGGGCCGTGTGGTGGCTCAGTGGTTAGCACTTCTGCCTTACAGCACTGGGTTCTGGGTTCAATTCCACCCTGGACTTCACCTACATGGAGTTTGTATGTTCTCCCTGCACTTGGGTTTCCTCTGGGCACTCTGGTTTCCTCCCACAATCCAAAAACATACGTACATCTGTGTGCATGACTGAATAGGGAAACTAGATTGTAAGCTCCATGGGGCAGACACTGAAGGGAATGATGAATCTCTGTAAAGCGCTGCAAAATATATCAGTGCTATTTAATAAATAATTAAAATTTTGGGTAAATCTTTCTGTTCTATGTAAAACCAGGCTTAACTTCTGTTTGCTTAAAGTGTATTAATAAGGATAACAATAAATGGTTTATGTATCAGAAACTTGTGTCATACCCCAAATAAGGGATTTAAACTCAACCAATCATTGCAAAATATAAAATGTGCAGAAACACTATTTTGTGTTTATCTTTAGCAACATTTCATTATAAACATTAACTATGCCATTAGGTGTATGCAATATTAGATGCATATATGTCTGCCCAAGTTCATTTTCCCTGGAAGCAAATGAATACATTCTACACAGTTTGGCTTTCCGTAAATCCACTAAACTGCGTGTCAGTTCATGGTATACATTAGCTGATCCTGTTTCTCAGAATATTATTTGAATCAGTTCCACCATGTGGGCTGTAGATTCTCTGTAGAGGTGTAGATAAAGTTGTGGGCAGCAAGTGGCAACTGAATTGGACAGGAAGAAGTGGAACTTTCCAACTGCTTTCTTCTAAACCCTGATCTATTTTAGTACAAAAAAAAAAGAAGGTCCCTCTGCTAATAAGATATGATACCATGTTTAAAAAGAAGCAGCCCGAAGTTCTGGTTCTTGTAATCTATATGTTTTACAGCAGAGTAAAAAGTGGTAGGATAGAATGTGTCGTGGACATCAAGGGATCTTAACAAAGAACAGGAAGGAAGCTGTTTCCCCAGCCAGAACAAGAGTTCGTGCTCTAAAACTAAGCTGGAATGCTAAAAAAAAGTCTACATTTTAATATTGGGAATGGAATCAGTGAACTACTGCACATGTCAGCATAACTGGGTCCAGTGACTTCATGGCTAAACCAACAATTACATCAATAAAATCATTGTCTGGCAGATCTTGTAAGAACTAATGTGCCCTAACTATAAATGATATGTTGAAAGTACAGGGTCTGCTAGCCTGAAATGTTATATTATGAAGTATCTTTGGGCCAGTGTTGATGAAAATGCCAAAATGTGTCCCCCACCAGCACTCTCCCCCCTTTGTGCCTCATACAGTGCAGCAGGCAAGAGGACCCCCATGAAGTGCACCCACATTGCAGCAGGAAAAGATGGAAAGTGCATGCAAATTTATAAATTCCTTCCTATACGGTGCAGTCTCCCCCCCTTTCCTATACTGTGCTTCCCCATTTCTCATGCTGTGCTGCTCCCCCTTTCCTATATTGTGCTGCCCTCTTTCCATCGTGTGCAGCCCAAACCTTTTTTTATAGATACTATGCTACCTACTGTTCCCAGTCTGTGTAGA
>WMED01001947.1:0-25632 GCA_019650415.1 Pipa parva
TCACTTATGCTTATGTTGCTTGATAGTTTGCTAATAAGTTGTATGGTATATTGCCTGAAAGACCACCCAGTAGCATGTAGTTCTTACATACTGCCTTAGCTCAAAAGAACAGTTTAGTCACCAACATTTATTTGCCTGTCACTGTTAAAGTTTTGTAGTATATAATAATTACTCATTTCCATCCTTTTTCAATTAGCACACAGTTTCTTACGGAAGCTGCTTCTGGCTCACCTACATCCTGTGCAGCATTTTAATTTGGAATCTTAATTCAGAGATTTGACTGAAAAGCTTGAAAATTCTGACTAATCAAGCAAAAAAAAGCACGTGCGCAGCCTCAAAGAGTTAATGGACACCTGATACCTGTTTCTGTTCTAAACCTGTAGATTATGCCACTGATAGAAGATTCCAAACTGATCAACTGAAGAGCTTGTAGGTCACAGAGGAGGGGCTTCTGTAAATTAAAAAAACCCCTGAAAATAAGTAAACAGTACTGTAGAATATTTTTAACATGTGGCATTTAGAAGGACAAGTAACTGTTGGAGACTAAACTGTTTTGCACTAATCCGATTGTCGAGGACTCCAATTTAAGTGTAGAATGTGACCGTGGTGAATTATCTACCAGCACTATCTTACAAAACAGACTTCCCAACTGGGATATTCTAAATCAGTATCACCGCTTAGGCTGGTTCTTTCACAGATTTGTGAGTCTTATCTTTGATATAATGATATTTAAACCCTATGTTAATTCAGCTCTCCCCCAATGTTAATTCCTCAGCTGGAAACATTATGTTATCATATAGTTTATATCAAAGAAACATAAATATGGTCAGGCGAGCAATAAATAAATCAGGCAGAAAAAAAGTGCAGCTGAGGGTCTAATGATACTATAATAGAACAAGCAAGAAATAGAGAGACCCTTTTGAACAGCGCACTCAAGTGAATATATGTGAATGAATAAATCATGAAAAGTAATTAACAAATACAAAGAGAAATTATATACGTAATGAAAAAATCAAATCAATATTTATTAACACACTTGAATGACACAGCACACCAAAAGAAAACACAAAAATCTTTCATAAAAACAATTAAAAATGGCCAAGAAAGGCTCAAACATATACTGAAGGAGAGGAACCCCTACACCACTGCTATATATGAAATAGTGAAGCTGAAATCAATATTAATGCAATGGGAGAATGTCAAATGTACCAAAAATCCTAGCCGCTAAACTCTCTGCATCACATAAATCATTTCAATATGGATAAGCATGTAAATCAATAATGGACATAACCAAACATGTCTGTTCATCAGAGGAGATCGAGGCAGCTCAGATATATTAGATAAAGCTCCTAACAGTCAAAAAAAGGTTGTGTAAAAGGACGACAGGCAGCAGGCAGGGTAGGAGAGCTCCCCTCCACTGGACGCTTTTTGCTGTAAAGCTTCCTCCCGCAGTGAGTTTCCTACATGTGCCGACAAATTTAAATAGTGGAACTTGGCGCCAAATTCACATCGCCGCGTCATGACATATCGCCTCTCCTCCTTCAGTATATGTATGAGCCTTTCTTGGCCATTTTTAATTGTTTTTATGAAAATTTTTGTGTTTTCTTTTGGTGTGCTGTGTCATTCAAGTGTGTTAATAAATATTGATTTGATTTTTTCATTACATATTTACTTTCTCTTTGTATTTGTTAATTACTTTTCATGATTTATTCATTCACATATATTCACTTGAGTGCGCTGTTCAAAAGGGTCTCTCTATTTCTTGCTTGTTCTATTATCATATAGTTTATGTTATGTACATAACTATATGATATCTATAACTAACTGAAGATTTAGTCCTGGGATGACTTGGCTATGCAAACACCAGCTTCGAATAAGGTTTAACTTTTAAGGGGTGGACTTCCCATCTGTAGAAGTCAATGACGCAAATGTTGGGTGCAAATACAAAGACTAATTTAAATTTGGCCTTTTAGTATCCATGAGAGTCTCGAATTTCCACCTTCATAAAATGTAGAAGTTATGATACATTTTTACTTCAATGTCAGTACAATGACAAAATGCATGGAATATGTGCCCCATTGCTTTGAAAGACAGCATGCCTCAAGCATTTTCTAGTATACTACAAAACGCCTTTGATATATATTTTTCTGCAGCAAATGGCATATGAGAAGTTGCACAAGTAGTCTTGTTGTGGTCTCCATAGAAAGCAAAGGGGAATTCTTTCAGTGTGTTTTCATCAGTGTCAAAACACTATATATATGGGAGAAATTGTGCTTTTTTGCTGCTATTTTTGTATGCAATACACTTTTAGATTCAAATTTATAAAGAACTGATTAAAAAAGTCAATTTAGAAAAAACTCAATATTAAAAAATATCAATCTCTGAATTCAGCACACTTTGCACTGTTTTCTGTGTGATTCCCCTTCTGTTGGATACTGATAATGAAGTTATGTGATGTGAAAAATTATCAGAAGAGTGAAAAAATGACCAGATTCCCCCATAGCGAATAATACGCCAGCCTCAACCAGGAGAACATAGCAATGTCACTATATTGGTGAAATTCCACCCCCTTAACCAAGTTGAAAACATTTGTGAATTTCATAAATATCCCTTTGTGTGCCATTGCCACTGTTAAGCAGAGGGTGACACATAAAGACAAGTTATGACTCTTGCCACCTCTCTGGATGGACCCAAGGCAGGTTGTCATGTCACTATGCTTATTAACTAGACACACTAGCACAGCAGATGTGAACACTGTATGACAACTGTTACCCCAATTAAAAAATTAAAGTAAAGTAAAAATTAGTAATGCTGAAAAACAAAATTGAACCATTAGACAAGAAATTAAATGAGATTAGTGTTTCCAAACACACAAGAAATTTATAATTTATATGGATTCACAAGTCATGAGGTGGCTGCTTACAATTTCAAATAATGTATACTTTATTCAAACAACACAGGCTGAGAGAAGCCAAGAAAGACACACCTATAGGAGGCACGCACACTACTTAAATAAGTGCAAAGATATTTATTAAAAAAGTGCAACACTATAAAAAAAAGTTAAAAAACAAGTAAAATGGATAACAATCCTATAGTACCCACTACCTGACAGGTAGCCCAGATAGTAAAACACATCACAATAGTATTTCAATTAGGCATTATGCATAATCTTTGCGAAGATTCCGGAATATTCGCGAGCATTCTAGAACCATACGAAGATTCCAGAATTTTTGCAAACATTCCGGAATCTTCATGAACATTCCGGAATCTTTGCGAATATTCCAGAACCCTATGAACATTCCGGAATCTTTGCGAATATTCCGGAACTCTATGAACATTCCAGAAGATTCTGGAATGTTCATAGTGTTTGGTGATATTCACGAAGATTCCGGAATGTTCATAGGGTTGAATGTTCGTGAAGATTCCAGAATGTTTGCAAAGATTCCAGAATATTCACTAAGATTCCGGAATGTTCGTAGGCTTCCAGGGTGTTCGTGAAGATTTTGGGATGTTCGCAAAGATTCTGGAACACTATGAACATTCCGGAATCTTCACAAAGATTTCGATATCTTTGCGAACATTTCAGAATGTTTACTAAGATTCTGGAATGTTCATAGTGTTTGGTGATATTCACACCATCTTCGCGAACATTACAGAACCCTATGAACATTCCGGAATCTTAGTAAACATTCAGAAATGTTCGCAAAGATATCGAAATCTTTGTGAAAATTCCGGAATGTTCATAGTGTTCCAGAATCTTTGCAAACATCCCAAAATCTTCACGAACACCCTGGAAGCCTACGAACATTCCAGAATCTTAGTGAACATTCTGGAATCTTTGCAAACATTCTGGAATCTTCACGAACATTCAACCCTATGAACATTCTGGAATGTTTGTAAACATTCTGGAACCCTATGAACATGCCGAAATCTAGGGTTCCGAAATGTTTGCAAAGATTCCGGAATGTTCATAGTGTTTGGTGATGTTCGCGAAGGTTCCGGAATGTTCATAGGGTTCCAGAATATTCGCAAAGATTCCGGAATGTTCATAAGGTTCCGGAATGTTCACAGGGTTCAGGAATGTTTGCAAAGACACTGGAATGTTCACGAAGATTCCGGAATGTTCAAAGGGTTCAGGAATGTTTGCAGACTCTGGAATGTTCACGAAGATTCCGGGATGTTTGCGAAGATTCTGGAATGTTCATAGGGTTTTGGAATGTTCACGAAGAATACAAAATATTTGCAAAAATATCGAAGCACCAATTTTGAAGATCAGGGATTTCACATAACAACTAAACAGGAACCTTACAGGCAGTTAGGCTATCTAGCTAATGCATGATCCATTGAAGTATTACTACAAAACCCATCTCTCCTCGAATTTTGAGTAATAGATGTAGTTTTACTTGGTAAAAGCAGCAAAAATGCAGTCTCCATAGCAATACTGAGACAAAATGCCTAGTATAGTCCTGCCCTATCACATATATTTTATGCAGTAATCTAGCCTTGAACTCTAGAAAAAAATAAAATTTTTGTCTCATACATTCTATTAAATAGATTCATTGCCTCTGCATAAGAGGACTAATAGGATCGAAGTGGCTACACTGCCACCATGCAGCCAGTTGGTTAACTGCAGCTAAATGTAAGTAAAATGGAGATGTTCATGTAACTGAATTTTAGAAAATGGAGATTAAAATGCTGAAAAGCAAAGCTAATAAATTAGAAACATATTTGATTAGCCTAGTAATAGCAGATAGTGATCAGATCTGCACATGTTCTGTGTCAAGGAAACTGGTGTGTAAAGTGCTTGAATGAACAAGGGGCTGTGGCAAAAGATAAAGAAATAACCCAATAAAGGGCAGTGTTAAGATTGCTTTTTGATGCTGGCAACAACTAACGAATAATTTAGAGAACATACGGGCTATTGCAACCAATGGACTTTGCAGCAGTTCGTGCAAATGTTAAACTGCAACAAAATGATTTGAATGTGTTTTGTCATAATGTAACACTTACATGGAAAGTCTGTATTTTGTTGCAAGCAGTATTGCTTGCAGTAGCCTGCATTTTTACCCCATTTTTGATATAACAAGCATAGCATGGCACTGCTCTCAAGGGTAAATATTGACAGCTGACAAATATCTGACTTTGATCAAAGTATGTATGATTAGACTGTATGTGATATTAACAGAAGTAAGGTGTTACTGCTGCCTTATTAAAGGAACAGTCCGGCCTGTTTTTGAAACCCTTTGTCATTTTTAAAATGAACAGTAGGATGTGAAACTAATGTACTTCATAAAATATTTTTTGAATGGAATCGCTGTACTTACTTCAAATGTACCACTTCTCTTTTGCTCTTTTTGACCAGCATCCAGTCCCTGCCATCCACCATTGCACCGCCAACACTATGGCAGGGCAGGAGGGACAAATCCCTTCCAATTTTGCAGATGTTTGGTGTTCTCATCAGATGAAGGCATCTGATGAGATTTGTCCCTTGAAAATGGGCAGAAGTAACAAGGTTAATGATCACATCATCAACTGAGATGGAAAAGGAGGAAGCGGGACCAGGTTTAGGTGGAGAAAATAATCGGTTCAGCTTTATCAAGATTTAATTTGAGACAGTGCCAGGCCATCCAAAAGGAGATAGCCAGGAGACAGAGATTTTAGTATTGACTTCAGGTGTTCGCGCAGGAGCATATAAGTAAATTTGGGTGTCAGCCACATACAGGTGGTATTTTAGACCAAATGAGCTGATGATGTCACCCAGGAAAAGCATATACAGTTAGTCCTCGGGTTACGACGGTCTCGAGTTACGTCGTTTCGGGGCTTACAACGCTTTATACAATGCCATGTTCTGACTTACATGGTTTTGTGACATAAGTCGAACTGCATGAAACCATGCCTTGTTCCGACTTACACGGTTTTGCGACGTAAGTCGAACCATACTGTATGAATGTATGATCCGACTTACATCGAAATTCGGTTTACGACGGCGCGTAAGAATGGATCAACGACGTAAGTCGAGGACTACCTGTACAGGGAGAACAGGTGGATACCAAGGAAAGAGCCTTGAGGCTCCCCCACACTAAATGGGATAGGAGAAGAAGCATGATTAGCATGGGAGACTAGGAGCAATTAGAAAGGTAGGTGGTCAGCCAAGATGCAGCTCGATTATGGACACCAAGCACATGGAGAATCTGAGTAAGTAGGGAGTGATCAGCAGTATTAAATGCAGAGGATAGATCCAGGAGGATAAGAATAGAAAAGTGTCCCTTGTCCCTAATGGGTCAGAACTCTAACAGCTATAATGAATTAGAATGAAGAGACTAACAAATTAATTTACTTTTAAATTAATTTAATGAAGGCATGGAAAATTGGTACTTTATTCATTGAGATCATTCTTATTTAAACCATACCTAAAGTTATTAAGGACCAGCAAGAGTAGAAGTGTTGGAGATTACATAATTTCAGCACTTTGTAGTCCACAGAAACGTCAAGCTTTTACATTTTGCTCTTTCTCTAGCCTGTTTTTTGAGTATCTGTTGCTCAGGTTATGAGATTCTGTCTAAAATATCAACTAGAAAATTAAAGTAACAGTTAAATCCCCAGGGAAATAATCCTATTAAAAGTCATTTTATGTACCTACTATATTATTGTACCATTTCTAAATACCTGAAAATCAGCTTCTAAAATCAGTAACATTTACATTCTTGTTAATTATCTAATATAAATCTGCTAGTCTGATAATTGTTGACATGTCAAAAGTTACAATTTTTCTCAGAGCTGCAGTGGTATGAAGCTTAGGATGAGAGAGAAGTAGGAACTCTGCTTCAATCTGCATGGTCCACAGTAACTTTCTCTGATTGGCTAAAGGATTGACAGATGACCACACCCCCATATAGTGGCTGAAAGGAAATAATTAGTGTCAGGTTAATAATGCTTTATTTTCCTCTTCTATTTATATTTCATAATTTATTCTACCAATACTATTTGAAAAAAAAAAAAAATTAATATACATCTACATTTGGTATAATTACCTTTATTAAGCACTTACTTTTGCAAGTCTAACTGTTCCCTCAAAGCAAATAAGGACAATGACCAAAAAGGTCTTTAGATACCGCATTTAAATCACTGATAAAATGCAAATAAGCTATGCCCCATTGTCAAGACTGCCTTGTGACTTTATGTGGTAATTGCCACTAAATTCATTTTATTACAGTTACCCCTTGCGTGCAAAGTCATGGGCTTTCTTTTTTATAAGGCAACTATTAAAATCAATAGGATGTGGGGTATTTGCATTTTGATGCTGGCTTTAAATGCCAATGTCAGTGCTCTGGGTGGAATACACGTAATCCAGAAACATTTCCAGCTGTGGTTTCATGTATGTATAATTTCATTTATAAAGAACCACAAATTTACACAGTTTTATAGCAAGATATTTTTGGTCAACTCCGTTCCTGCTTTACTACAAGCAACCAGAAAGCATCCCACAATTTAAATGTCCATTTGGATTTATTTTAATCTAAACACTGGAGAAATGTATAAAGTATAAATGATTTGTCCACCAGTGAAATAGTAATAGTGGTGAACAGTCACACTGATTCCCTCAAAATGAATGGTTGTAAAATGGCTAAAAAAGTACTAGATGGGAATTAAAAAAATGTAATCCGCACAGCTGGATGCATTATTCCTTTGGGAAATAATAATGTAGCATATTAGAACATGGGCACTCTGAACCAGAAGTAACTGGTCATGCAGTGGAATATAAACTCTACCCGATTTAACTCTGACAATTCACACATTTTCTGTTACTCATCCTCCACTTGCACACTATTTCAAATTATAGTTAATCTTGGTAAACAACAACTAAGGAAGGGAATACTAGAAACATCTTGTGGAGCTTTTACTTTCTGCTAAAAGATATAATTGCATGCGGGTCCTTGCCGGTCCATATAATTAGACTACAAGTGCTGATGCACAGAAGCACAAATACATTCCTGCAGATGTGCTGTTTCAATCGTGATAGCACACAATGGCAGACAAGTAAAAGGAGAACTGGCTCACAACAGGGATTGTTAAGTACTTTTATTATTCTTTGAAGTTTTTAAAATTAAAACACAATCTGGAAGAGTCAAGTAACCACTTGCTTAAAAACCCCTTCAAACCTGACAGAACAGATCCTATGCACAAAAAAAAAAAAAGTTCAAACTTCCAAGTTCTTTATGATAGAGAATATATTTGCAGGTTTTAATAACACTTTAATAAGTATCTGGTAACTTAACCAACTTGCCAGTCATTGTATGTTACATTTACACCAAATTTCTCCTAGTGCTGATTTTGTCATTTTGCTTTATCTCTGGCAAAAAAAAAACAAACAAAAAACATGAGACCACAAAACATGAGCATAAAAGTTGAAGGGGTCATCTCCAAAAGACCGTGTGCATTTTGTGCAAAAATTATACGGTACACCAGAACTATCATAATAAAGGATTGGTTTTGCAGGACATTACAAAAAAGCCAATTGCCCAAGTGTTAGTAAATGTATCTGGGAACCTACAAATGTTAAAATAAATAAATAAAAATAAATTATTTTTGGAACCCGACCTGGGCCCCACTAGAAGATCTTCTGGTGCTCTTTTGGGCCAATCCAACCCAGTGTCCCTGAAACATATAGCTGAGTGGATGGCTGTTCTTTTTTCCCCATTTGGGAGACCAGTTATTGAGGAGCCTGGCAAAGCCTTTACATTTTTTCAAACCTACCTTGACTGGTCCAATTAGCAAGGATTATCAAAGGCAATAAAAACACCTGAGTAAGATCTGGAGTGTTCTTTCAGTAAAACAGGATGACAAAGGGACGGTCAATTATAATATAGGTAAAAACTCTTACCCACCTAATGGTGGCTTAGGAATTGTGGGTTGGAATGTTATCTGTACCATAGATTTGTTATTTCTACTTTATGTTCCCTGGATCTCTCAAAGCAAATATTTCAGTTTTAGTAAAAGTTTTTTTTTTGTTTATAAACCAGATAAAAAATTACTCCATCAAGGACCAAATGCAACTTAGACTTCTTAGAGTTACTGCACACCAATAATTTATATAAAAAGGTAAAAAACAAAAACATATGCATACCCTGGTGAGGAAGCTATCACAGAGAGGATGGACAATGGAGCTGCTTAAATAACTGAAGTTTTACTAGTGCAACAATCAAAAATGCTGGTGTGGCCTCTGTCTAATTGAGATCTTTTCCCACTAAAAGCTGCTAACTGCTGCTGGGTGCTAAAGCAGTACAATTAAATAATACCAACCAGTATCCAAATAAGCCTATTTCAACTTAATATTACATCCCCTGGCAAAAATTATGGAATAACCATTATGGAATATGCCTATTTTCAAGGCATATTGCTTTAAGTTTTCTGTCTTAACACTTTGATGTCTTCCTTGTTTTACCAGTATGCTTGCCTTGAACCATCCCATGTTTGTATTTGGTCCAGGGTTTAGACACAGCTGACTGTGAACAACCAACATCTTGTGCAACACTGGGTGATGATTTACCCTCTTTAAGGAGTTTGATAATTCTCTCCTTTTTTCCAATTGACATCTCTGGTGTTGGAGCCATGATTCATGTCAGTACACTGGTTGCAACAGCTCTCCTAGGTGTGATCACTCCTTTTTACCTGCATACTAACAAGCAGATTTAATCTGATGCAGGTGTTAGTGTTTGTAATGAAAATTTACAGGGTGACTCCATAATTTTTTCCTCAGAATTGAGTGATTCGATAATTTATTCCCTGTGCTTGTTCTATAAATCTAACTGTTACTGGCTACCACAATTATTTTTCTTGATTTCTTTTAGTGTTTTTTAAAGCCATAAAGTTGCCACTTGAAATGCCTTTAGTTTTTGGTCATGTCTGTGATCTGCTTTTATCCTACAACAATAAACAACTGAAGGAATATCCTCAGGGACTGGTGATTCCATAATCTTTGCCAGGGGTTGTATATATACTGAGACAAGTAAAATACATTTATTTACATTTAATGATGAAATGTAAGCCTAGAATTGTAATTGGTTTCTACTAACCTTACTACTGGTAAAAGGCAAAGTAAGCAACTTGGGTGGCAGGTAAAAATGTTGTACGATTTCTTAGTTACTATTTACATTAATGCAAATTTGTTACACTAATTTTATGAGATGCATTTTTGCATTTTTAATAGAAAACTACCTAACGGAATATTAATTATGTAATATTTACATGGCAGTCTTAATGGGATATTCATAATGTATTTGATTTGAAGCTGAAAACAAAGCATAATATAAGACAAAAGTGTTTTTTAAAGCTCATATTTTCATACCCAAACAGTTCACATATCTAAGTATTCCTTAAGGGTAAGATTGTCAAAGTTTGACTACTACAACTTTTTCTGTCCTATTAATGGTGGTACTAGCCAGTTAACTGGATGCTATCTCCAAACAAAACCATGAGGAGATGAAGAAACCATGCACAGGCAGCTGTGTTGCAGCCCTTTATTTGGGTCACTTGATAAAGGGCATCACTCATCTCAAACCCAGGGAGAACCTGTAAAATATAAAAACCATGAAGAGGAAGGGAGGCTTACCTGTTGTTTACCAAATTCTTTTTTTTTTTTTTGCATTAAAATTTGGTCATTGCAGTGGGCAGAACAAGCTCAATTGTGCTCTCTGACAGATATATTCAAGGGAAGCACAATTTGCATAAAAGTTAATTGAAAAAAAACTAAATTAGTCATAAGCAGTACAAGATAATGGAGTAATTCTTTAAGGTGGTGGAGGTAGAGTAATGGTGAGGGGAATATCTTGTTGTAACACCTTAAGGTTAATTTTTCCTTTCATTGTCTGCACTGTTTACCAATCCCAGCCCCATGGAATATCTTTGGATCAAGCTCAGATCATGTTTGTACTGCTATTTAATTTTCAGAAGCTGCAGTATCAGATAAGTATTAGGACATTTCACAGAAAATTTCTAAGACTTAGTTGCATGAATGCAGCTACAAACCAAAGGCAAAAAAAAGTCAAAACATGACAGTATTTGGGTGTCTCTATAGTAGTATCCACTCTACCATGCTTAGAGCAGAAGTGGATATTTTGAGATACACTGATGAATCTTGAGAAGTGATCATTGGAACCTAAAAAATTAATCTACTTACTGGTCAGGATTCCATAGGACAGCCCCAACATAAACTGAAAATCTCAGTTCTGCAATAATCGCAGAGGGAAACAAGCAACTCTACAGTTACATACGTAGAAGGAAAAAAGATTCCTGGTTAAACAGTAAGGAGGAGAACTGGAATTGCCTTTAGATTGTAAACTAAAAGCATCAGGTTCTCTTTTATAAACCAATGTCAACAAAAGATTAGTTTAAAGCGAGACAAGTCACTGAGCAGTGTCCTGCATTGCTCAGAACACTAATAGCATTCCGTATCAATTCATTGCTGAAATTTGGTATTGCATAAATTACACTCACAATAAAGCACTTTTTCCACTTTACACAGGGCAACTCTTTGTGTACTCACTTTAAAGCAAATCCTTAACATGCTAGAGAAATATTTCAGCAAGCACTGATCTTAGGGGGTTATTCACTAAAGTCCGAACTGTTGCGTATAGGTGTGAATTCGCCAGATAAAGACAGTCGCAATAGTCTGCTAGTGTTGCAGTCACATCTTTATAATGAGAATCTTGTCACATTAGCGACTTTATTATGGAAAAATTGTTGCAATGTTAACTTTAAAAAATTGTCGTGACTTTACAATGGGAAAATTGTCATGGATTTGCGATGGGAATCCGCTGTTTGAGAATTCAACAGTCAAATTCGCACCTTAGTGAATAACCCTCTTAGTGCTAATAAATCCATAATTTACGCTGAAAATGTGAAATGCTGAGAGGCAAAAGTGTTTTAATGCTGTAACCGTATTATTACTTGTCTTTATATAAAATAATTGATGATTATCTTATCCAGCCAAAGCAGAGAATCCTAAGAAAAACTGTAAAACATAATGACTTAATATAAAAAATCTGTATATAAATGTGTCATTTAATAGTTTATACTTAGGCAGCAATTGTGTTACAGTGATATTTACACAAAAAAAAAATGAAAAAAATTACACAAGTATTCACTTGCACATTAAGCAGTCAACTTGTGAACATACCAAATCATAGACAATACACAAATTGTTAGATTTGTGAAAGAACAATTTTTATCAATAGAAATATCGAAGTTTTAAAACACTATTTACACAACTAAATAAAATAATCCCATTATTTAAGTCCCATAGGGATAAAATGGAGTTAAAACATTGCATGACTTGTGCCATGATATTTTGGCCAAGATATTTATTTCCATAACAAAAAAAAACAAAAAAAATTAAAATGTACATTAAGTTGCATGCTTTATGGTTCCGAAAAGTTTTATGTTGTCTCTTCACTCACTGCTAAAATTTGTTTGTTCGTTGTGCTAGGGGATTCATCCCAACACATTTCATGTCTTTTAAGGACCACAACAGGTTTTAGTTCATTAAGCTGCTTTACAACAAGGTCAATATAATCATTGAATTTCTGCTCTAAAGCTATTTTTACATTGTCCATATATGGAAAATGGGAAGGATTAGCAAATAATAGGTAGGGATCACTGTCCAAACTTTCCAATGACAACTCGTCCTCATCCTCAGACAACTGGAGTTTTTTCTCAATTGTCTGCAATTCAGTGTCGCTTTTGACTTTAAATTGGTCTCGCTCTATACATTTCTTTTCTTTAGAAACAGATTCTTCAATGAATTTTAAAAACGACACTTCAAATCCCATAGGTTTAAAAGAACCTAAATCAAAAGCAGGAGGTTCCTCAGTTGGAGATAAAAGTGGGACCTCCTCATCACAACTGATCGTACTACTTGTTTCAGCTGACAGTATTTCGTCAGACTTTTCAATTTTTCTTTTTCTATTTTGGATGCTGTGCTTCTGCTTATTGGGCCGTTTAAGATCAATTGTATCCCTCTGAGGTTCAGACTGGCAAGAACTTGTTTCTTGGAAATCACTGCTCACAAAGGATGAAGCCCTTGCTTGGCTATCAGAGCCAGTGCTGTCCTCATTGCTGAGCTTGGAAATGAACAGCTCTGCAAGTTCATCCATCTCATCTTTTTCATTTTCACTTGGCTGAGAAGTAGATAAACTGGATTCATCAATTTCACGCAAGTGGGATTCTGATTCGGTCTGAAGAGATAAAGAAGGTTCTCCTCTTTTAGTATCTTCTGCAGAAAGTGTGGATTCTTCTCTAACTTTATTGCGCATACGTCTCTTGCAT
Organism: Pipa parva; assembly: GCA_019650415.1. Lineage (NCBI taxonomy): Eukaryota > Metazoa > Chordata > Amphibia > Anura > Pipidae > Pipa > Pipa parva. The sequence continues at coordinate 13,324 of WMED01001947.1, forward strand.
AATATTAATGATTTTCTATGTCTTAAAATAAAAGCTCTTGATAGTTTATGAGATTTATAATGCCTGATAATATTGTGTTCACTAGCAACAACAGATGAGCATCCACATATCATACAAGGATATTGCTTTGCATGATTAACTGTACATTCTGCAAGTGCAACATCTTTAGGCTTTATAGAATACATGTGTCTCCCATATTTCAGAGACAGCGATCCTTGATTTGTCTGCCCTTGTCCACCTTCAATATCTTTGTCAACCACACATCCTTTGTAGCGTTTTGTTTTCTGGGAATCGCTACTTTCATTTTCACATTTCTGTTTAGGCACTCTAGGTTTATCTTTAAGAGGTTTTTCATCATTTGTGTCCTGATCACTTAGACTAATTTTCCTTGGCCTTATGAGATGCTCCTTGTGTTTGTCTTTGTGTTTGTTAAAAATATGCCTTAACAAATTAGATCTTGTAGCATACACACGATCACAGCCTTCACAGTCACATTTGTACATTTCTTCTCCATCCAGTTTAATTTGTCTCATTTTCACATCATGCACTTCTTCAAGATGTTCAATATAACTGGAACAACTTGTAAATAAAGATGTACAATTGGACTGATCACATTTGAACTGTCCAATATTCACTAATGAAAGCGCATTTTCAACCTCCTCTACAATCATCTCATGAAGTTTCATATAGTGCTGTATTAGACTGGCAACCTCTTGAAATATTCTAGAGCAGTCTGTTTCCATACACCTGAACTCTTTGAGAGATTCACTGTTTTCACATTCTTCACCATCTTCCAATGAAAACTTTGAAGCATCAGATTTATGAACTGCCTGATAATGAAGTATTAAGTTTTGCTGTATTGTAAAAGCAGCTGTACAGCCTTGATGAACACACTGGTATGGTTTATATGTACTAAATCCATGGAGCTCAGGCTTGACATCTTTTTGTATTTTAATGTTGCACATCAGCTCTTTTTCTTTTTTCTTCCTTCGTTCTTTAGGACCTTTTTTGCATTTTTGGCTTAAAGTCTCCAGAGTCTGCGAAGATGGAATATCAACAGTTTGAGGAATTATAGCTTCTTGCTCTTTAGGAACTTCTACTGATTCCACAAACAACTTCTCTGGTGGTTGGGGTGGTTCACAAGTCTCCTCTGGAACCACAGGTAATTCCTCTGGACAGTGTTCTGTTTCTGGACTTAAATGTGGTGCTTCCTGAATATGGGTGAACATACTTTCACTAGCAGATTTTCTTCCATATGGTCTTTTAATTTTTAGTTTTACCATTTGCTCAGAGGTAAAGTTATGCATTGACTGACAGTGAGCACGGAGATTTGAGTTTCTGGTAAAAGTTTTAGTACATGAAGGTACAACACACCTGAATGGAGCAAATTTTAACTGATGCTTCTTTATTTCCACAATTTTCTCTGGTGTATAATAATGTACTTTTGCATAATGCTTGAATAAAGCATCCTTTGTCATTGCACAGTAAGCGCAGTCTGCTTCCTGACAAATAAAAGGCTTTGCAGTACATTTGTCAATTAAAGATTTAGATATATCAGATAGTGGTTCTTCTATAACATTCAAACTTGGATTTGGTACAATGACACTTGAAGTCACAGATAGATAGTCAGCTGTGGGGCATTCGGGCAGTGGATCTGTCTCTGTATTCTCAGACTTTACGTTATCAACCAACTGAAGTTTCTTCACCAAATCCATTATTTCTAAAATTTGTGTATCAGGCTTTATATCAGTTTCTTGAGTTGGAGAAGCAGAACATATAGGGATGTTGAGTGTTTCACTTGGACTGTGACTACCACTAGAAGAAGTATTTTGTACATCTCCTGGTGTGTCTAAATCATGGATAACATTATTTTGATTTTGTGGTAAGGAGGAGGATATACTATCTGTGTTACCATTTACAGAATAAACTTCAGCTGGATTAGAAGTCAGATTGTCAAAATCCTTGCCTGTAAAGTTGGACTGAATTTGAACTTCAGACTGGTCTTTGCTAACAGAAGAAAAACCTGGCAAAACTGCAGAATCACTTTTTTCTGGCTTATCTGGAATTTGAGGAAATGAATGTCCTTCAGAGTGGGCTTTAATACTTTCATTTATACAAGACAACAACAATTGCTTGTCTGCATTGTTTAAATGTTTTGCAATATTTTCTAACAGTTCTGAGCCATAAGTCATAAAATTTGGTTGCAACTCTGAAGACATCTGCAGATTCCCTCCAATAGTTGGTGGCAGGCTTCCTACTGCTGCTAAAAGATTTTTAGCCAACTCATGTGAAGCTGGATCAACATTTTTCTTCTTCTTTCTAGACCCCCCACCCTTTTTCTTGGTTGTTGTTAGGTTGCAATTCTGAGGGCCACTAATAACAGAGACTCTAGTGCTGCATACAGGGTTGGATGTGCAATTGACTTCTTCAGCTTGATCCAAGGAAGCATTTAAACACAATCCATTCTGGACACTCTCCAATGTATTTCCTTCTGATGCTGCAGGGTTGTTATTCAAATTGGAACACTCTTCCATTTTGGAATTAGCTTGTAAGATCTGTGGCATATCCACAGTCGAAGCAGTTAAGTTTGTTTCCTCATGGGCATTCAAACAGCTATCTGAAGTCACATTAAGGGCCATCTGTTCATTCTTTGTCAGTTCAGGATTCTCCATAACATTCATGACTTCATCTTCCTCAATTTTAACACAGGAAGAAAAAAACTGAGCAGTCTGATTGCTTGCTGAGATTGCTGGAAAAAAAGGTTCCTCTTTGAGAGCCCCTTCAGGAATAAATGTCTGTTGTGGAGACTGTAAATTGTGTTTTGGACTGGAAGAGAGTATCATGCTTGCCAATACTGATGCCTGGCCATCTCTCTGTGGCATTGTTTCTGAACTATCAAATTCATTATGGGGTTTGCAAACAGCTCTTTTGGACAAATGCCCACCAAGTGACCTTGGATTGGTGAATACTCGAAAACACCTGCTACATATAAATTTACCATCTCTGATTATTGCAGGGCACTTTGGACGTGAGCTGTGTCTTGGCTTTCTCTCTCTGTTTCTTGAAGCTCTTGTAATACCAGACTTTGTTTCAACAGTATTCGAAAGCATTGTTGTGGACTTATCTAGGTTAAAGCTGGCATCAATGTCTGTGCTGTCTACCTGTTTAGAAAAGGTTTCCCCATCAGTCTCCTCTTTCAGAAACACAGAGTTTGTTGTTTCTCCCCCAGCTAAAACATGGTCATGATTTGCGCTAGATCCCAACTGTGGAAATACTGTGGCCCCAGTGAGTGAGGACATGACTGGCAGTGGGTCATTTTCTGTTGGCATTGGAAGAAACGGGTCAGAACCATTTTCAAATTTCAAGGGTAAAACAACTTTTGCCAGATCTTCTAGCTGTGATGTTAGGGTTGTGTTTGTTAAATTACCAACATCAGATGCCAGAAGAGAATCTGTAACATTTTTAGACAAACCTTGAGTTATAATACTTTCAACTGAACTCAGAATTGGATTTAGATTTTCAAGATGTGCTGGAAATACTGGATTTGAGATGTGTTGCAGCTGACTGCAGAAACTAGGATTGGAGCCACTCTGAACTGGTGGCTGAAATACGGGGTTAGTGCTGCCATCTTCTCCTGATAATATACAATATGTAGGCTTTTCATCAGAAATAGGCATAACAGAATTTCCACACTTCAGTTTTTTTCTATTCTTACGTTCTGTTTTAAAAGAGTCATAGTGATCAGGGTGTGTGGTCTTCATGTGTTTACCAATACTTTGGACTGAGTTGTAAATTCGTGTACATCCTTCCACATTGCACTTAAATTTCTGTGCTGGTGATGTTGGTAGTGTAGTAGGAACTGGGTCATTAACAGGAGGCAAAACATTAGTAAGAACGCTACTTGTTTCAAGTGATAATGATAATCCATTTTCTGTTTTGGTGCTTCCTTCATATCCAGATAGGTTCAAATTATCACATAATTGAGAAGTTTGGTTGTCTGCTTCAAAGGGCAGTATATTATTGACTTGTCCTTCAACCATATCTGAAGAAATGACTCCCATTTTATTTTCATTAGAATTGGTAGCTCTAACCTGATCTGTGTTCAAGTCATTAGGACAGGTCATTTTATCATCTTGGAAAACTGGAAGACATTCCTCCTCAAACTTTACATGTGTGAATTTCTTTGTGTCATTTACATTGTCAGTATTATCTCTCATTACCCTTTTCCTCTGCTCCAGCAGAATTTCAGTGTAATTATCAGTATGCAAAGGCAACTTACCCTTACCACTGGTATCAGTAGACATTCCAACAGAACTTAATATATCTGCCACTGGTGGCTGGGCCCGATTCATTAAAACAGGGGATGATGGCAAGATCTGATTTAGTGAAGTTGCAGAAGGAAGGACTTCAACGGGAGGTGGAAGGATATGATCAAGCAAATGCACTGACTGCTGCAGTCCATCTGAAATAAGTGAATCTGTGTTCTGTGTAATGAGAGATGCTGGCGAGTTGGACTCTTTTTTAATGACAAGTTTGTTCACTGTATGCAATGATGCTGCATTAAAATTGCTATCCATTGGACAGTCTAGAAAGGGTTGCTCATTTGTTGTAACATGGTCATTTCCCGATATTTCAGTTTGGGTAGTTGTGTCAGATGTACTCTCTGGCAAAGTGGCCTCTGGTACATGGTCATTTAAGTGCTTTTCTAACTGAAGCTGAGAATGGTATATTTTTCCGCAACCAACATATTTACAAGTAAATGTGTTATAGTGTTGTGCTTCATGGTCAAAGAGCATATAAGCAGCAGAGAAAATTCTTCCACAGTTGGGGAACATGCACTTTGCTTTGAAAACTCTATGCTCCTTTCTGTGGGACAGCAAGTCAGCATAAGTTTCAAAACTTGCTTTGCACTTCATCTGTATGCAAATATATGGTTGGCTCCCACAGTGCATTTGCAAATGATCATTTAGGTGAGTAAGACTAACAAACTGCCGCCTACAGTACTGACAAATTACCTTTTTACTTTGAATCTCAAGGAAACGAATAGCCTCCTCTTCATCTTTGTGGCCTCGTACATGTGCAATTAAATTTTTAAAGTATTTAAATCCTTTTTTGCAAGCGGAAACAGGACAAGAGAATTCATTAGTGAGGGTCTGCTGTTCCTGAGACACAATCTCTGATTGGTTATCTTTGTCATCATCATCAGAGTTATCATTATCATTAAATACAATAAAGTCATCTAAATATAAACTGTTCTTCTTAATTGGGCGCTCTTGTTTGGAAACCGTAACAGATTTTTTTGTTTTACAAGCTGGTGCCTTTTTAGGTGGCCTTCCAAGTTTTCTCAAGGGTTTCATAGTTTCTAATCTTTCCTTGCAGGATTGCTTAACATGGAAAGTGACATGTGGAACAAAGTTTTCTTTACTACTGTACTGTTGCGCACATATTGGACAACTGTAAACTCCATCTTTAAAATGCTTTTGTGCATGCCTTACTATTCTATGGCCCAAAAACTCTTTGTCACACAGAACGCAGTACTGCATGTATGCTTGCCAGTTTCTAAACCTCTCAGATATGTATCCACGTTCTCTCATCTTTTTAATGTTTCTCCTTTTTTCCTTGCCATCTTCTATTTTAACATTAGCAGTATCGAAGCAATCAAGTCCATTCAAAGAGGAGATTTTGGAGACCTCTTGGTAATCCTCTGTATGTTCATATGCTTCATTATCATTTAATTCATCAATTGAAGATACAATAGATGCCTCAGCTCCCATTAATGCAAGGCACTGTCGCTTCAGTGTTTTCCAGTCCCAAAATTCTGGATCAAATGGCCAACGAGTTTTCAAAACAAGCAACAGCTCGCAGCGTAGTGAATTTGGTACAGGAAGACTCTCCTCATCATATTTTTGGTCTGGCTGATTGAACAGCATTTCAACAGCATAATATGCATCCACGGTTGGCTCAAGAAGAAATTCTGTGAGCTGGCATGCTCTCTTAACCTCTAGGTCATCTGGCAATAAACAGGAGATGGTCTTGCAAATTGAGATTTTCACTTTGGCATTTTCACTTGACTCCAAACGCAGAGCTCGAACACACAACTCAATACAAGTTGGAAGTCCAGCACCTTCAGTCTGTTGTAAACAAAGCAAAAAGTGTATATATAAATATACAAAACATTAAATATAGATTAACTTTTTTTTTTATAAAGAGACATTATAGAAAAGGAAAAACTTGAATCTTTGTCTATGGAGGAGAAAAAAGGAAGCTTTTTATATAGCAGGCAGACTTACCAACTCGTATATCATCCAATTACAGAATTTCTTATTTATAAAGAATATAAACCTCCATATTTATTTAAAATAGTGAGATGAGCTGAAGAATGTAAGGGCAAAATGAGGCAGTTAACTTCCAGATGAACTGCTTGGCCATCCTTCCAAAGTAGTTTTAATGCTATAAAGTACCTTTGGATAGACTTGTGAGGGATGTTGCAGAAGTGCTAATGGAAATGATTGGAATAAAGGTGGTCCAACTCCAAAAAAAAAATTAGAGTGTCTGAACTACCTTATCTGCTGTTGCCTTAATTTGGCTCTCAAATTTCTTTATTCATAAGTAGTCTGGGGACCATTTGCTCTCACGATTCATAAGTATGTAAAAAGCTGTTACAGGCTGTTAAGATTTTGGCATATTAAAAAAAACAAACAAAAAAAAACAAACAAAACAGTACAATTTCTAAATGCAACTACAAATAGCATATCAATGTGAATACAGAAATACAGAAGAAGTACTACCCTGCTGTTATATTTAATGATACAGAGACTCTGTGGTTTACTTCCAATTATTAGCAGTGTTGTGTTTTGTCTATATCAGTGGTCGGCAAAGTGCGGCTCAGGCCACATTGTTGAAGCCCCGCCCACGACAGCTCTTCTGATTGGCTTTTGGTGGTCATGGGGTCAGGAGAGGGCACGCCTCCCTCCTCCAGCGGCTCAGAAGATAGTTATCGCCGCTGGAGGAGGGAGTAAAATGGCTCCCTCCCAAAAGAAGTTTGCTGACCCCTGGTCTATATGAATGACATGTTGTAATACCTCACAGATTTACTTTCGTGGCATTAGCAGTTCTACAAACAGCCTTGATTGTTTGATAAACCAAATGCACCACTACAGAAGATGGATTAGCCCTTGCAACAAAATCATTCTCAGATAAACATTATGACAACATGCACCCTATGATAAACATTTCAATGCCTACCTCAGATTGAATAACTTTGATCAGAAAGAAAATGTGGTAGACGGTTTTAGTTAACAAAGACAGCTGTCGGCATCTCTCTAGATAGATCTGTATAGAAGGATCCACTCTTCTCTGTAATTTGCTCCAGAAAAGTGTCAGTTCCCTGCAAAAAAAATAAATTAAAATATTAAAAACACTTCTACATAAACTGTGGAGACTGGTGCAAGCAGTAGGACTAATGGCTTGCTTCATAAAACATAAGATAAATAGAGATGCAAAAAACCCATTGAAGTAAAATAAATAAAAAAAACTTTGTTATGACCATAAAAGTGAAATATTAAAAGGGTCTAAAGGGAAGTATAAAGCACACCAATCATAATTATTGTGTTTGGAGGGTGCCTTAGATGTAGTAGATGTTGTAATCATATGCCATAAACTTGAGTTAGTAAGGAGTGTACTTACATTCAAAGTGCTTAGACACTGCCATATTTATGTTGGGAGATTCAGGATTTTATCCAATGGTTTATCTCACCAACATGAACAGACCATAAAGAAAATCTAATGCAGGAAACAAAGTATCACAGGTGTAATACCCCTTCATATCAAAACTTCCACATGTCTTTGGATGGACAAAAATAGAAACATCTCATCACATTAACACACTGCTTCTGCTTGAGCCATTTAGTTTAGTCTGAGTGTTCATCAAAAGCTTTGTTATGGCTTTTTTCGTATCTAATGCTTGCTTAGTATATGTGAAACCTTCTGACTGATATTTAAAAATTGGATGATTTTAGTTACCCTAGCTGTGATGCACCCTGCATTCTATGTAGTTTACATACATACATGTATTTTACATGCATTTATTTTATACACATATTTATGTACAGATTATATATGGCATGATGCAGAAGATAAAGTCCAAGGACTAATAGGAAAAACTCTCCTTCCATACAAGCTTTCCAACAAATATAATAGAGTTAAGGTATATGAATGACTAATAAGTAGAGGCAAGCTTACACCATCAATACATTATTCAATCATGTGTACATTATTAGCTGGCTATAGCTATGTTTTGCAGGATACTTTAAATACATAGCTATAAACAAACAATGTTCACATTTTCTATTGTCATATTCATTAATGAGACCACAGGATAGTGGGTAATGCTAGTTTGGCCCTGCCTGCACTTTCAGGTCTGATTCCACAATGCGGACTGCAGGTAAGCTCTTTGGAAATTGCTTAAGGCCAAGGACACATTGGTTTACTTTGAAGGTGGGCTGATTTTAATTAGGCATATATTGATTGTCTAGGGAGGAAAACAAAATGCCTGTGTGAATTATCCCATATAAAACAATGGATATTATTTCCAGCTCTGCTGTAAGTAGCTGATGTGGCCATGGCCTGACAAAAGGTCAGAAGTTCTATTAAGACAATGGTTAGGTTTAAAAAATTACTTTTCCATGATACAAGGATACTACAAGCCTTTCAAATAATTTGTAGTGCTGAACATGTCCCACAAATCCCACCACAGCAAAACAATGATGTAATGAAAGTAAAATTAAAAGGGGTGCTTTTGTCAGAAAAATTAATTAGTTTTAAATAAACTAATGTGGAATATTGTGAAAAGTATTAACTTTATTGTTGGAAAAATTAGTCCATTTTAGTGTTGGGGAGTGTGCTTCCATGTACACAATCAATACTTCTTCCTGGAAAGAAACACAGCTCCTTATCCAATTTTATGGCAGGGATTATAGAGTCTCCAGCTCAAAGCAGCAGATATACAAGACCCATGCAAGACTATAAAATAAAAATACAAAATGACCAGTATGGCTTTATACATACTATGTATTTAATACAAGTTACCAAAACAACTTAAAGATTTACTTTCACTTTATTGGGCTTACTCCTGGAGCAAGTTATTATTTTATATCTAAAGTTCCATCAAAAACTATAAGGCTAAGCAGAAATAATGGTCACACCATGGCGTTATCTGCACTGTAAAAATAAATAGCTCTGCAGGCAAGAGACCAGTAGAGAAAATTAACAAGGTGCAGTGATCTGAAACACTAGTGTGACCAACAGTCTTAAAGTGTACCTGTCACCTTCAAAACTTGACTAATGATTAAATATAGATATATATTTTTATATATTTTAGTATTTAAAAAAAACCTTTATACAGCAATTCTCACTATGTGTTTCCCTGTCAGCCCAACTTTTCTTTCTGGAGTAAGGTTGGGAGGAGGTAAGAGAAAGCATAATATATATACGATTGACAAATCGCTTCCTCCTGCGATATTTTCAAGCTCGTTCATGTAAACATGCTCTTCCTTATAAAGTAAATAAACCCCAGCTAGCAAGAGTCTCTGGGACCCCAACACATCAGCACCCATCCAGTGCTATTAATCATTAACCAGCAAGTAAGGGGTTAAATGATTTAAAACTTAATTATTTACATAGCGCCATTGTAATACTAGCGCTTTGGATATAATTAGTATAAACTAAATAAACCCCAGCTAGCAGGTGTCTCTGGGGCCTCCACACCTCCTCCCAACATCACCTTTCACTTAATACTAGGCTGAGGGAGGGGATCGCTAAGTGAGGAAAGCAGCTCCTTGGGAGCCACTTCCCTACCGCCTGCCCCTCTGTGTACCTTTGGAGTATGGGAGCCTATAGAAATAAAAAGATGTGGTCCCCAGGACCCCTATACCCCCAAACCCTTCCCCAGTGCTAGACAGGGTGGGAGATCGGATTCGCTCCTCTTCTCCCTACCCCCATGCCCCTGTGGGGTAGTGTGGCATAAACAAAACTAGTAGGGGTCCCTGGGACCCCTATCTCACCCCACCCCCTCCAACTTCTATGCAGGGGTGGGGGGAAGCTACCAGAAGGAGGTACTCCCCTTACCCCAGTAACCAATTGGGGTAAGGGGGAATCAACATTAACCAAGGGGGTCAAGGCTGACCCCCATCCCCTTTAGCAAAAGGAGGAGGAGGGCAGAGGTTTCTCACCTAGAGGTGTTCAATTGTTGACCCCCTCTCATGGCCCCCAACACCAACAGCTGGGGTTGGGGGTCCTAAAGTAATTATGGCCCTACCTAACCATGGGGTGAGGTGACGGAGGTGGACCCGCACCCCATAACTACTGGCCTGCGGACCTGTCATATAACCTGTAAAGGAAAGAAAATCACAAAAAAAAAAAATTTTTTTTTTTAAAAATCAACAAATATACAAAAGAAACATTAACCAATTAGCACCAAAATCTACACCCAAGCACTAATTGATAAAAAAACAAGGGCTAAAATACAAAAATACCAAACAAACAATCTAAAACTATCAAACAGAAAAAAGTAACAATCTAAATCAAAAGAAACAATCTAAAACCACCCAAAAAAATACAGTTTCAAAAAACAGCAAAAAAAAGGTTTTTTAAAATTTTTTTCAATAAAGGAGCTCAGTAATCAATCTACTCACTGCTCCTGAGGCAATCCTGGATGGGCCAAAGCTGTCTTTGATGCCCTTGCTCCTTATCTTGATTCGGCATAATCCAAGGGAGTCTTCTTTTCTTGATCCGCAGCCGCCGCTGGTGCCCACCGCTGAAAATAAAGAAAAAACACCGCAGATCTGTCTTCTCCTCGCCGGCACTGAGGATCTTCCCGTGATCTTGGGTTAGGTTCCCCAACCCCGCAGTGCTGATGGGGTTAGGGGTCATGGGAGGGGGTCCCAGGGACCTCTTTTTATTTCTATAGGCCCCCCTACCCCAAAGGGACACAAAGGAGCAAGAAGGAGGGAAGCAGCTCCCATGGAGCCACTTCCTGTACTTAGCGATTCCCTCACTCAGCCCAGCGCTGTAAGAGGTGATGTTGTTAAGGGGAGGTGTGGGGGTCCCAGGGACCCCTGCTAGCTGGAGTTTATTCATTTTATAATAATCATTTCCATATTTAATAGCGCTAGTATTACAGTACTAATGATTAATAGCGCTAGGTGATGGGTTGGTGTTTGGTCCTGTGGAACCCAGCATAGGGAATCTTAGTGCTGCAGCAATATCAACAGGTATTGCTGTAGCACTAAGTCTAGCATTTCATGCTTTAGTTACTGCTGTGATTGCACATCCTGGATTTCATCTAGTGCACATGGACGAGATTTGGCAGAGGGAGAGAGGAACCAGAATATTTGGGGGCATGGAAATAGATTTTGAGTGGCAGGTCCTAACCAAAATTTCAGCTTCCAGATCTGGAAATTGGGACAACCTTACAGTAAGACCTACTTTATTATCTTAAATTTTCTATGAGAATCTACTGTATTATTTACATTATAAATTGATGTACTTAACTATAACAATTGCAAGGTGACAGATGCACTTTAAACAGGACAAAATAATAGATAAGAAAGATTTGCTGAAGCAGACTATATTAATTCATATAACTTAATTCTGTGTATGAGGTTTGTTTCCCTTGTACTGATGGTACTTTCCCTGGCTAATAGGTTGTCTTCATCCATCACTAAAAAACCCAAGGTGCTGAATGTGCCATGTTTGGATTGGCAGATAGATTTTTAAAAAAATTGTGTGTGTGTATGTATGTGCAATACTGTACTATGCCTATGCTTTAAGACAGTGTTTTTCAACCTTTTCTCTCAAGGGGAACCCTTCGGTGTCATCAGATTTCTGGAGGAACCCCTACTCTGATCACTACTCTACTGGCGGAACCCCTACTCTGATCACTACTCTATTGGCGGAACCCCTACTCTGATCACTACTCTATTGGCGGAACCCCTACTCTGATCACTACTCTATTGGCATAAGCAGAACCCCTACTCTGATCATTACTCTACTAGCAGAACCCCTACTCTGATCACTGTCAGATCATTGTTAGCCAGGATACAGTCCCGATCACCGACGTTGGTATTGTCTGACAGTGATCGGGAACGTATCCCGGCTAACCTGCCTATCTGCATGCAGTGTGTCAGGGAACCCCTGGGTTGTCCTCACGGAACCCCGGTTGAAAATCACTGCTTTAAGTTAAAGTGTAAGAAAACCCTATTGATAAAATTTGCCCCATTAAATTCTTGTAAAGTGAAAAAACGATTAATG
>WMED01001948.1:3362-13672 GCA_019650415.1 Pipa parva
TCATTTGTAACGATCAGAATTATATTCGTTGACGTGCTGCAACGGAAATTTGATACCGAGCTATTTATTGCAATCTTAGGAAACAAGTCAAATTGTGACATGGATAACATGGAAAGGTTAATGCAGTTTCTCAACATACCCGAATAAATGTCATCACAGATGCGAAATTGTTATAAAATCTCTGTTGTTAAAAAAACATCTTTTTTTTTTTTATATTTTGATGTTATTGAATGACATACCAATATGTCCAGCAATGTACAATATTTTGTAGTGAAAGGCTGTGAAAATAGTGTGTTCTCTATTAATATATACCACACAGCACTAAGGGCCTCATTGACTAAAGTGTGGTGTAGTCAGGTGGATAGAAGTAGGAGGAGAAGTCGTGTGGAATGAGGCAAATTCGGCAAGTGAAGGGCAGTGATGTCAGTCTCAGTTTATCCCGCTAACTGTATTTTGTGAATATTCTATCTGTTTCTATGTCACTTTGTCCCTAGGTCATGTTGTCACTTACTCACAGTTGCCATTGTCACTTCTGAATGAATAGTCGCCCTACACAACACCAGAGCCCTGCCATCAACCACCAGTTTGAAGTGGCAAAGTCAAACAGTAGAAGTACCTGTGTACATGCATGCAAAAAGAGCTCTGTTAGATCGAGATTATCCTAGATGCCTGAATTGGTCACCTATTCGCCACTTCACAGAGTTTGATCAATAAGAGAACATGTGGAAGTGGAGAATAGGTGCAAATTCATTGTTCTACGCAACTATTCAGACTTTAGTCAATGAGGCCCTAAATCTACTTTATTACAACAAAAGTTATAAGAAGATGTAGCTAAAGAATACTTATTGACAGTAGCAATAGTAATTGTTTTAGAGGTTACATTAGAGTAAAATACTTAAAAGTGTTTGTACTTAAGCTAACTTTAAACAAATTGCCCAGAAGTTAATTCTCTGCAACAAATCAAATGTCAATATTCCTTCACTTAACAGCTTAAGGTACCAGTATAACAAAAAAAAAAAAACAACAGCCATTTGGATTGTCATGACACTTGTAAAAAATATTATCTTTGAAATTAAATTCATGAATTTGATAACTTCTTGTCTGTTTGATCTTTACTGATATTGTTAAACAGACCTCTTTCAGCCTAAGGCTAGGTTCACACTAACATTTTTATGTGCGGCGTATATACGGTGTTCATAAAAACAAAGCAGCACCGTGAAAACCTATGGGACTTACCTGTTACCGGCCACACTCGCATATGACACGAGTGTGTGCACGCTGGAACGCTTGCCGTTGCCTTTTTGACTGCGTATATATGAAATGTAGACAGGTAGGAGGAGTCAAGAACACTGAGGGAGTGTTCACACTGAGTCAGGTAAGTACAATAGAAATGCATGTCTAGAAAAAGAGCGTGCCCCAAAAATACGCTGGCAAATGCAGGCCGGCATATCTTCGGGATGCACTTTTCTATAGTACTTATTTGACGCAATGTGAACACTAATTCAGCGTTCCTGGCTCCTCCTATTTGCTACATTCTTCACGTCGTGTCCATATGCTCATCGAATATGCAGCAACAAGTGTTCCAATTCATAACTCTAATGTGACAAAGTCAGATGGGTGAATTAGAAGCAGTACAAATAATCAAATTCACTCCTTCAGCATACTCTGTCACTTGATCAATAGTCGAAGTACCTCTACACACACACACACACATGCAAAGTGATGTGAAGTGCTCCATAAGATTGCACAATTGTAGCCTTCCGCATTGGTTGCACATTTGCCACATCGCAGAGTTTACTCAATAAGTGTACATGGGGGAAGTTGTGTTCAAAGGTGGTGCAAATTCATAGCTATATGCGCCTATTCATCCTTTAGTTAATAAGGTCCTTTTTGTTTTCTCTGCTGCTTCAGATAATACATATTCAAGGAGTGTACCCCAATCTTTTAAAGCTAAAAATATTTTATAGACACATTTAAACATGTTTGAAAAACACAGATTGAGCACATAATAACTATAAATGCATTTAAGGCATTTTCATTTTTTGAGTTGCTGTTATTTTAAGCTGCGACTTTTGCAGTGGTATGTTACAAACTGAACAAAATATGGACCTTGGTACCATATTATTATTATTCGTGTTCTGGAAAGACATCTGTCTTGGCCACACCCAAAAATATTATTTTTCCACATACAGTAGGACCTGAGGGCTTTATGGGAACAATGACAAATACCATGAAGGCAAGACTTGATTGCAAAAATAAGTTTAAAGAAGCAAAGTAAACCTCGGAGGAGCAATCTAAGTATCACACGACCACTTAATATAAATGACAAACAAAACAGTAAAATATAAAGACTGGTTTAGTGTCCCATGGTTCCTCAGAAATGTTTTATAAAATGGACTATCTAGTTTGAATTAAAGCTCTTTATGACCATGGACATCTCAGTCTCATTGTACCCAATCTCCCATTAACTTTTCCCTGAAGAAGAATCTAGTGGCTTCAGCATCCAATAAGAAGTTTGGAATCATTTCCAGACCGTAGTGTATCAGAAAAATGGAACTTCAAGTCCCTGCACCACACATTTAATACCTCCAAATGGAGCAGACTGAAATGAAGCAGGTATAGGTATAATAGTGGCTCCACTGATCAGCAAAGGATGATGCGGATTCCAGTTAGAGCACAGAGCCCAATGCAAACAAGAATAGATAGACTCCAGAATTAGGAAACTTGATCCACTGTAGAAAACCAGAGTGGGACCAACAACTTGCCCACTACTAGGGGCAAAGCTGGAAACTACAAAACAGGAACAGGATAAGAAATTGTGAAACAGAACTACAGCTTTCAAGTAAAGTGATAATGCTCTTTTGCAGTGATATAGCCCAGGGCTTAAGGAGAGTAAAATTACTGGTAGGTTGACATTCAAGACACATAATCAGGGACTCATGGAGAATAGGTGAATTCAAGCAATCAAACTTGAGTTTTGAATCAATTCCACAAAGGTGGATATAGGAGTAGACAAGATTTAGCAAAGATTAGTTACAGAGAAACCAGGGCAAAAGCAGTTTCTCCAGTGGAAGATCTGTAAGGCTACTGTCTGCAAACTAGGATACCAGGGTTTGAGACCCGTGACTGTAGGCACACTCCTATTAAAATACATAATTATGTGCATAAAGGCTTATACTATATATATAGACTTACTACAACTTTTTTTTCAGGCTAGAAAATTATGGTTCTAACATAGTTAAAGGAGCACTATAGGCATGTTAAGTCTAGGAGTGATTAGGAAAGGAGGAGCTACTCACGGATCAGACTCTTAGGCTCCAGCATTTCTCCACCTGTTTTTGGAGTCTGAGGAAGGCCTTAAGTTAATAGGGCCATTACTATTTAGTCTATTCCTTACAATGCCTTGCACCATATTCTTCATGGGGAACCCATGAACAAGACCTGGCACAGCATAAGAAACAGTGTGGCTAAGGTAATACGTGCAGAGCATGAAGCATGTCAGGAAGAAAAAGGGGTGGAATTAAGAATCAGGTCATGATTAGGTCTAGGTTCAGATTGATAGACAAATCATTACTACACTGCTGTGATCTTTTGTTTTCACTCTGTCTCTAGTGTGGTCACAGGACAGAAGAGAAACAATTAAGATTCTGCTTATTTACAACCATGAAATGATTAATATAAAAAAAAAAATATTTCAACTAAGCATTCATGCATCAGATATGTGTCATTATTTTACACCAGTTGGCTACAATTAAGAATTATACCCATAAAATACAGGCAGCTAGAAAAAAAAAAACCTGTAAGCTGTGAACCCTTTCTAATTGGCTTGGAAATAATTTCATAAAATGTTCAAGGTACATGGAGAATTGGAAAGTAATAAGAACTGAATGAGTTAGTGATGGCTGTCATAAAACCTGGCAACGTATTCTATTTACAATATGTAATAAAAGTGTCACCCACAGAATTTATCAAAGCGTTTTACCCTGAAAAGCTTCAATCTTTTTTCTTTTTTTTTCCAAGGGCAAGTTAATAACCTCTGGAGTTCATTTGAGTATATATGCACAATGATATTTAGGTTAATAGAGCATTGCAAGGTGAGCGTCAGGCAATCAGCGCTACTTTGTGGAAAGGAAATGACATAAACAGAAGAAAAGGGTAGGTGATGGAAAGTTAATTAGAACATGTTAATTGTACATTTAGACACCTCTTTTATGACTTGGAATGCTTTGGTTTAAATTGTGCCCAAACACCTGCCGAGTGCTTCAGCATTTAAACTCTGTATACATTCTAAATGAAACTGAAGAGGAGTTCTGAATGTGCTTCCATGGAAATGCCTGTAAATAACTCTGTATAAGGAGAAGCCTAGGTAATGCTACCTGCCTTCTGGCAGGACAACTAACACTATGGACATCAGGAGTATCAGACCATACATTATCTAGAAAATACTGCTTTTGGGTTCACAGGTTTAGACTTTTCACATCCTACTGTGGACATATATTCAGTTAGACCATAGAATAGTTACTTGCTAACCTAAACTCAGATGTTCAGTCAGGCATTTTATTTAACATGGGGTTGCTAATCATGTTAACGCTAGTTGGCAGGGTAAAACTATAACTACTTTTGCTTCCACGATTGACATTCCTAAGGTATCCTATTACTAGATTCTGCTACATTGCTTGGCTGGAGAATTGTTTTCATCTCAATCATGGGAAAGCAACTAAGATGACCTTCCCTTTCCTAAGTTATCTCTTAAAGGGACATATGTCTAATGAGGGAAAGGTATCCTTATTCTGCCTTTTTTCCCATATCTAGCGAACAAAACAAACAAACTGTGCAATCTGTACTGTATGTATAGTTTTATTTATAAAGTGCCACAAATGTACACAGCGTTGTACACATTTGCTTGTTACACAGATCAGTAGGCAGTGCTAAAACCCCTTATTGGAAGAAATTTCCCACCTTCCCAATAAGAATCACTCCTAGTACATAATTAAAGGAGGATGAGGTCTCGCTTAATTATGCTTCTTCTAAATGTATAACTTCACAGATACATGGCAGCATTTGTAGCATTTCATCTCTACCACCTGTTGAGAAAGCTGGTGTCCTGGACATTGGCCTCTTACAGAGCATGTGTGAAAACCAGATTTAGCCAATAACCCCTATAAGTGCTAGGTTGTGGTTGGCACAAGAGGTTGGAGGTCCCTGCCCCATACAGCTTACAGCAGAGGTGGGCAAACTACTGCTTGCTGGGCTAAATCTGACCCTCCCAAAGTCTTGGACTGGACCACGGGATGATGTTAAAATGGGAGTGTGTGGCCTAGCACCATAGGCATCAGTACGCTAGGCATGCCCCCCCCCCCCAGTCCTCTGAAGCCATTGGGCCGTTCATGCAGCCTGATGGCTTAAACCTTTGCCAGCCCCTGGTTTACAGTCTATGGGCGAAAGTTATTAAACTTGAAAAAGGTCAATTTCAGCCTTTTCGAGTTTATCTCACGAGATCTCAGCTTTTGTAAATGTAAAAATCCATTGATATCTTTCGATGGATTTTTACCAACTGAAACTTTTTTCGATCATAGTTTTTGATGGAAAGGTACAAACGTAAAGTATGGCTACTTTTCCATCGAAAAATCCAATCGAAAACTTTCTCTTGGTAAAAGTCAATCGAAAAATATCAATCGATTTTTTACCAATCAAACAGCCGAAATCTCATGGGATAAATTCGAAAAGGCCGACATCAGACTATTCGAGTTTAATAACTAAATGGGAGGAATGACTTACACAGGTAAAAGGGTAATAAGAGCTGCAACAATGTGTTGAAACACATAAATACATAAATATACAAATTATTTTGATCTAAAATGTAAATTGCATTAGACTAATTCATGTATAATATGTAAAACCATTTGATCACCAGAAAATAATGTTGTTTTCATAAGGAAAAAAAAATCTAATTATAGCATTGAAATATATTTTTATGATGAATAATATACTGTATTCTGAAGCAAAAGGGGGCATATTCAAGACCTAACAGTTCTTAGTAAATATGGAACAGCATTTTCTATATAAAGAATTCATTTGGGAACTAGTTATAACATGGAAATAGATCTGTCTTTAGGCCTACTTTGAACAGAATGTGATGAAGATTTTTTTTAAATTTCATTTGGACTTAATTACCTGAATCCCATGCAGCTAAGCCTTTGATTTTGGCGAATCTGAGCCTGTGAGCCTTTTCCAGTGAAATAACTAAGTGTCTGTTAAGGGACATAGAAGAAACCTCCATGGGGGGCAAGTATTTATGGTATTTATGAAAGTCGAACAAGATAAAAAAAAAAAAACTGAAAAATGATGGAGAAAACAATGGATGCCTTTGAACAATTGCTGTAGTAAAGTTTTTTAAAATAGCTAAAATTGCTGAAAACTAAAAGAATTGAACAAAGATGTGTTTTGCATATTTTGGAGTAACAGAATCGGAAGTAGGAAAACATTAATGTACAGTAATTACACTTGAAACATATGCATCTTAGAAGCGGTAATTAGTACTAAAGGAATAGATTAGCATGAAAAAAATTACAGAACAGAAACAACCAAACGTGGTATCACTCTCTCACCATTTCCTACCTTGACTACTGTAACTTCTTTACATTCTTTTCCACAGACAAATCATCACTGAAGGACTATCAACCCTAACGTTTGACTGCATTTAAAAACATGTTCTTGTTGCAGTATATTTACTAACATTGAAATAGATCATCTACATTTAGGTCACTCCATACTTTTAAACCTGTTGTAATCATTTCATGGAAATAGTGTCGCATAAGACATTAAGGATATCTGCCAATGAAAAATAATAAAGGAATATGCATTCGGCAGTAGGCTCCAACTTAATTGGGGAACAAAAATCTTTGCTTTTATAGTCCGAGAATGAAATATTTAAGGCAAATGACTGTAAGTCAGCAAAGAAAGAGAAGAAATAAGTCCCCAAGGATTAATAGACAAGCTGTATAAAAAGAGATATTAGAGTCTTGTGATCATGAAATATATCTAGAGAGTGGGAAGAAGCAATGATAGATTACTTGGAAGGTACAGGATGCTTCATGCTACAAATCGGTTTATGAATCTTTGTCTTAAAAGACAGTTCTTGTACACAGGACTTCAACCAGTAGTTAGCTTTAAAAACATTATAAATCACACAATCCAGCAACAGCAAATGATTCTTTTGTTTCCTCTCAGGCAAATTAAAAGCAGTTGCAGGAGCTGATATTCTTGCAGATAATCACATTTTTGTAGGATCACTACATATTCAGTTTGTGGGTAAATTGCAATGGATATTTCCAATATCTAAGTTGCTTTCCTACCTTACACTGCTAATATGTCCTGGA
Organism: Pipa parva; assembly: GCA_019650415.1. Classification (NCBI taxonomy): domain Eukaryota; kingdom Metazoa; phylum Chordata; class Amphibia; order Anura; family Pipidae; genus Pipa; species Pipa parva. The sequence continues at coordinate 10,742 of WMED01001948.1, forward strand.
GGTTAAACATGCACAGCTTTTTTTGTGAGTTAGTTTTATGGGTTCATGCATTTGTAAAATGTATTTATTTTTACACATAGCTCAATATATGTATCTATATGTAAAAATACCAACTCCCCACCCTCATCCCTGCAGTACACATGCTTACCCTCCTTCTCCCACTTTTCCCATATCAATCAAGCCATTATGTGTGCATGTGTCACTGGCTGAATTAGAGCCAAATTAGAAGACAATGAAACAATTGAAAAAGTTTTGGGAATGTAGGAGACACCATGTATTTTGGGCTACATTATGATATCAATGGTTTTGGAACCATTGAATTTGTCGGTGTTTTTCAGTATCACATTAACATATGTTCATTATTCTTTTTAAATGCGTTCTTTTATTCATGTATAGTATATAATTTATGATAAATATTTCACACTTATATTGTCAAATTTTAAAATAACCAGTACTCTGTTAGCAGAATAATATTGAAATAAAAATATTGAAAAAAAGAAAGAAATCCCAAGACAGCTTTGGACACAGCCAAACCATCATACATACTTGGGATCTAATCTTCAAATCTTTCAACACTTGTATATTACAAACAATGTTCTATAGTAGCATTGATTGTATATCCTGTGCTAGCCAAATCACCTGCCATTGTTTTAAAAGAAATTATATATTTACATTTTCTGTCTGCAAACACAATCCACCGCTATTTCAAAAAGTGCAAAGCCTCTTAGAATCCCATCACCATGGACAGAGTAAAGAATAGAGGCCAAGCTTGCCAATTGATCTATGTTTTTCTCCCAACTACAATAAAATAACCCCCAACAGGCTTATTATTATAGATTACTACAGTAGATAGAGTTGTGCACTGGTGTAGAATGAGCTATGTTCTATCCATTACAGGGTGTTTATATGGTATATCTATTACGAGGTATACTTTGGTGAATCTCACCAACCTCACTCCAGGAACATGATGTTATATTCGTTCTGTTATAGATTTCTGACTTATTCAAAAAGACGGTTTATTGTATTCATGTGTTTTATTGTTATTAAAACAAATATGAATCAACTTGTTTTACCAACAAACAAGGATGTTTATTCACAAAAGATATCATTTTGTAACAGGTTTACTCTTCTATAAAGTCTTCATTTCTAAAGATACACTTTCCAGTTAATCTAAATAGATGTTTCAAATTGGTTAAGGCTTGATGGACATTTAACATTCATTTTTATCTCTGTTGTATAAAGACAGGAATTGTCAATATATATTGAGACATTCTACACTGGTATTTTACATCAAGAGATCCTTTTATGATCTTACATTTAAGAGGATACAAAAGGTTAATTAATTCTGCATAATGATTAGCCAGGAATGGTAGTATATTTACAGGATTGGATAAGGAATAATGCAGGCTTAACTGCTATTTAGAAAGCTGTAATAAACTTATATGCGCAACTAAGAATTCATGATGACATAGGACACTTTGTGGATAAATATGGTAAATTAGAATCATAAGATAAAAAAGGGTTTCTTTTTCATGACAGGACAGACAATATCATTTAGAAAACCGAATTCTGTTTCTTGCATTCTGAGAGAAAAACTAGGATTTTTTTGTATCCTGTGTGTTTATATATGATGTCCAAAGAGTCTTCCTGAGGGCTCTGTTTATGAAGAACATTGGTAATAGGAAAGAGTATAGATACATTTGAGACCTGATTTTACTTTCTATGCTTGGTCAAATGCATGTTTCATATAGATCAGGGGTCGGCAACCTATGGCTCTTTTGATGTCCATATTTGGCTCTTTCACTGTAATCAGCAGTGCAATTTAGGGTTAGGGTGCCGACAAGTGCTGTAGAGAGAGCTTCTCAGTGCTTCCGGATTGCTAGCCAATCCAGAGCCGGTGACATCACCGGCTGCCGGGTTTCTAGCCAATCAGGAGCCACTGATGTCACCGTGAGTCCTGATTGTTAGCCAATCCGGAGCCGCATGTGACGTCAGTGGCTCCAGATTCAAAAGGGCTGAGTAAGCTGCATGTATATGGCTCCACAGACCAAAAGGTTGCCTACCACTGGTATAGATGAAAACACAAATGTAGAAAGGGAACAGCAAGTTTACATGGCATAACCAAGGGTCATTTTAGGCTTCATTCTTAGGTTTCCTTGTGTATATGTTATTGTCATTAATGATAAATTAGGAGTTACCCTCTTTTTCAGTTTTATTCAGAATTATCTTTGCAATAGTCCTTTGTATTTATGAATACAGAAGGTTATTTTGATTTGCTGTCAGCTTTATGGTATAGTACAATGTAAACACCGATAATATAGTATCATATAGTAATATCTCTCAGATAGGATTCCATTTTGTACATTTAAGCATGCTTTCCTTGACTCTGCAGGCTCCTTTTGCACACTTTTGACTGGATTCTGCATTGTGCTTGCTCAATTAGCTGCAGGTGCACTCAACATTCTAATCAACACAGCTGTTCATAAACTTTGAAATGGAAGTTTTATAAGAAATGTATGTATATAATATTTTACATACTGTTGTTCTGCTAGGTTACACATTATACATTTTAACAATGCCTTCATAATACACAGACATTGGAAATACAGTACAAGTAAAACAACCAAGTGAAAATATATTGAACGAGGGAAGTATTTGGAGGTCCTTGTGTCATTTAGCTTACAATCTAAATAATACTTAATTCTTTATTAAGATGTTTTATAACATTTTTTTCACATTTTTATAAACAAATTGGCTGAAAGTTGTTAACGTTGAAAAGAATGAACTTGGCTTTTCAAGTTTATCCTGAGATCTTGAGTTGATCAGGCGAGATTATCGCTCGAGTTTTTTATTCTACTAATGTAGACAGCGGGAGCTTGGAGGGGCAAATCAGGGGCTTGGAGGGGCAAATTAGGGGCTGAGGAGGGAAAT
>WMED01001948.1:13778-25631 GCA_019650415.1 Pipa parva
GGGGGGGGAGTCAGATAGGACTCCCTCCTTGGTAATTGCAGTGCTCCCCACGGCACACCTGACCATGTCTCGTGGCACTCTAGCACACTGGTTGAAAAAGACTGCCCTAGAGTAACAAACACAAATAATTTCATGTAAAGGGTTTGTGCATATTAACTCGTTCTCATTTAATTGTTTGAGAGACATGTATATTAGACTTTCCGGAAAGTGTTTTCTTTAATAGCAAGTGAAAAATGCATTGAGGGTGATATTCAGTCTGTCTGTCAGTAGGGAAAGGAGCTTTTCTTTGGTTGAATATGGAAAAAAAATTGATTTAATTCAATTCTTCTCTTATAAACAAGAACCTGTGTTTCCTTAAAATATGTTTTTCTCTGTGGTGAGTGGCGGCAGTTATACAGGTTTGCAAAGGTGCAAGCAGGAAGTATTAAAGTGTAAGTAAAGTTATTGACCAAACTATACATATATATTATATTTATAATGTAGAAACATAAACTTAAACATTTGAAAAGTAAAAACAATTTTGTGTTTTTCAGTTCTCACCTCTTAATCCAGCAGCCTTTCTCCTCAGCATTTCTGTGTACTTGCAGTTCCTGTATAGTGCCCATAAGTCACCTCCCCCTAATGAGGCCACACAATGACTCATTCTGCTAGTGCATGTTTAGTAATCTGATACTTTCCTTTCACTGCAAAAGCCCTGCTGCTTTGAATTCTGACTAGGACAAAGTCTGTTTTTAAGACAGAGAATGTGAGAGGAGTGCGGGCGTGGCCTCATACTCTATAGGAAGGAGGAATATTTTACAGTGGGATAACAAGTGCTGCTGAGTAAAAAGGTGAGTGAGGATTTCATTCATTGTTTTTCCACATTACAATACTTTAATGGGGCAATCTTTTTTATTTAGGGTTTACTTAGACATTAAAGGCTTGTACAGGGTGACCAGGCTATATCTATTTTGTTTGCCTGTACCTTGGGTGGCAACACATTTTTGCTATTTTATTCACATTATAAGTTGATATCAAGCTATAATACCGACTGAAACCCCATTTATATAACACTTAATGACAATAGTATTAAGAACTTATCATGCCCAGTACAAAATATGCTAAAAATCAAGATGTCAACAAAATAGGTTTCCTTTACTTTGATATCTACAAACACACAGTTTGCTTTGTTAATGCCCCACTGTGATTCACCAACTGGATACAGATAGACCAGACTTGGCTTCACAAACATTGACATATTGGTATAAATGATGATCTTTGTACACCAGATGCTAAAGTCAAGCCTGCTCTATAGGCATAGCGCATCGAATTTGGCAGCGTTGTGAAGTGTTGCAGAATGAGTGGACAAAGTTCTAGCTTTGTTTCTAATTCTGGATTTTCAATTTCAGTCTGATCCTTGGAAAGCCTAGTTACATTTTCCAGTCTCAAATTATAACGCAGCTTGGTTATTTAGTATTTTACACCCTACCAGATTTCAATCCAGAATTTATACAAGATTAGATAAGAAATTGGTGATGGAAAATGTTAGTTCATTTGCTATAAATTCTAAATATGGATTAAATTAAACACGAGATTCGTAGCTTTCTCACCATTAATGTATTACTTTATTGACTGTTTTATTCAAAAGTTGTTGGTATAATATGGAGATGACCCTTCAACAGGCTTCTTCATGTTTATACTGAAGTTCTTTATATTTATGAAACTTTCTCATACAAAGTTGTTCATGATAGGTTTCACTTTTACCCTTTACTATTTCTGACTACTGTACTATAACTTCATTTATGACGGATGACACTATAATCATTCATTCTGAAAAACGAAACAAGGAGAAACAACAAAAAAAAATCTCTCTTTTTCAACAGCATTTAAAGTGATTTCACTAAAGGTATCCGCAATGGCTTAGCTGAGAGTATGTAACAAACAATGTTAATAATTATTTTAATTTTTAATTATCTAGAATCAAATTACACACAACTCCCTCCATGCATGTTCTACACACTGCTTTATACTTCATACAATAATGGTTTGCAAATTTAACTTTTTCCACTTTCATTCATCATGTAGGAGATGTCCTTTAACTTTGCTTAATGTAATCTTTATATGCTCAAAATTAATGTGCTTAGAAAAACATTATATTAGGCTAATAACATAACTGTTCATGAACTGAAATCAGGGAAAAATGTTTTTGTTAGTCTAGTGTAACAAACAACTGAAGCACCTCCCTGGAGAGTAAATACCACTTGCTAGTTCAACCTTTGGAAAATCATTTCAATGTTGATCTCAAGTTTGACCTTGGCAAACCATTTCCATGTTGGTCTAATGGAAGAAAAAAATCTGATCAGGCTAGCTGCCAATTTATCCTTGTAAGGGGGAAAAAGCAATTACTCATTATCACCTCCTTAAATATTGAATCCCACAGCTTGACTGCCCTTACTATAAAGAATCCCATTCTGTGCTGGTGTTAAATACTCCCTTCTTCCAATTTCAGTGGATCTTCTCATGTCAAAGAAATCTTCAGTAAAACAATCCTTCCACTGATCTTGTAAATATTTGAACTTACAGATCATGCAAGCCTCAAAGACATTTCTTTTCTAATGTGAACAAAGCTAATTTTCTTTAGTCTGTATATCTTAAACCATCCACAAATTAATTTATTTATATGAGTTTCTGTATGACCCTCTGGTAGATAGGTGTCCTAAACTGCAACCTATATTCCGGGCATAGTCTAAATGAGGAATTAAACACACATAGCATTAGGCCTGCACTTATTTAATCTGCTCCTCCATAACTACAGTACATACTGAAAATACATCAGCATTCTTTCACTACATGCTGTGTCAAGCTTGTTGTGTACGGTTACTCTTAGATTATTTTCCATCCTTGATCTTCATCTGCCTAAAGTAATTTAGTTTAATTAATATGTTGGTTACTGCCTAGTGGCATAACCCTAAATTTAGGGTTGTAATCAGCAAATATAGATACTCTCTGCAATGTAATAAACAAAGACATGAACTACTTTTTTATTTTTACATCATCTGTATCTTCTCATCCAGCTTTAGTGGATCAAAGCAATGAAAAAATAAAGTTTTCAGGCAAGCAGTTGGGCGAAATTCATTAAACCTGAAAAGGCTGATTTCGGCCTTGTCGAGTTTAACCCCTGTAGATCTTGGTTGTTTGATCGATAAAAATTGTTTGATATTTTTCGATTGATTGTTACCGATAGAAACTTTTTCATTGAATTACCATCTAAAAATCCAATTAAAAATCTCGATCAAAAAGAAAAAAATATTGATAGATTTTTACCAATCAAACAGCCGAGATCTACAAGGAATAAACTTGAAAAAGTTTAAAGTTAAATTTCGCCCTTACTATGCTAACACATACAACGCTTCTACCTTAAAAGGATCATTAAAATATAAAATTGCCATCAATATTCACAGTAAATACTTTCAAATAACATATAAACATGAATATAATTTGCAGTATCCTTTAAAGATTATTTTATTTCCTCTTTTTTAGATATTTTACTCCATTTAAGGGTTACTGAAGACCTGTTAAAAGATAATACACTCTCAGTGTTTTTACATAGAAACATAATAACATACTTTGCAAGGCTGAAAAAAGTCCATCCAGGTCAACCTATTATCCTGCAGTATTGCAATGTTGATCCAGGAAAAAGCAAAACATCCATGAGGCAAGAGCTAATTATAGGGAAATAAAATTCCTTCCCAACTCAAAATATGGCAACCAGAAAAATTCCCTCAATCAAGATCCCACTTCCAGTTATCTAGTATCTAAAACTTGTAATGTTCTTACACTGAAGGAAAGCATCCAAATCCCTTTTGAACTCTTTAATGGAATCAACCATGACAACTTCTTCAGGCAGAGTGTTCCATAGCCTCAATGTTCTTACAGAAACTTTCTTTCCTAAACAGAGGCAGAGGTTGCCCCCTTGTTATACTAACAGTTCTTGGTATAAACACATTATGGGAGAGATCTCTGTATTGACCCCTGATATATTTATACATGATTGTTAAGTCACCCTTACTGTTCTTTTTTCTAGACTAAACAATCCCAGTTCTGATAATATTTTTTGGTACTTTAGTTTACCTGTTCCTTTTATTAATTTAGAAGCCTGCCTTTTTAATAATGAATGTGCTTTTATAAAGAAATAAAATGTGATCATTTAAGAGAGCTAAATGAATTGTTTTCTAACTTTATGATAGAAGGAGACTTTTCCGGCAGTCAATGCATCAATCATTCATTACTTCCAACTACCAATATGTCACTGTAACTTTTTCAATTTTAAAACAATGAAATGTAATTTAGTAGACAAGCTCCAGATCAACTACAAATGACAAATTTACTGAAACTGAATCTGTGCAACAAACAAAATATGCATATAAATAGGAACTCTAAAATTATAGACAGTCCAGCAAAACAGCTATCCAAAGTTATGGAAGCGAATGTTACATCCTACAAAAGCTCCCAGTCCTTGGAAATAACATCACCTGTTTACATCCTTTATACATGCACCCACAACAGACAACAGCATGTATAGGAGAAGCAAATGGTGTGACTGGTGGACTTGTGCTGGAGTGGGACAATGGGCAGGAATACAGTAGAAGAGCCACTAGGTTGTGTGTGAATAGTGCAGTAGATACATGTTAGTGAAACCGGGATAACTGTCAGCTTAGCCCAATGAGTAAATAGAAAGGGGTAGAAGTTGCTGTTGGACATCCTCTCACCCGTTTGAGTGGACAGTGTTAGAAGCACCAAAGGAAATTCTGTGGAAGTAGTACCAGTGCTGCAGGACTCACTAAGAGAAGTTCTTCAAAATAAAAACAATGACTGTCACCTGTGCTGACAGTTAAAAAATTAGGTAAATACCCCCCAAAAATCTGGACAGAATGTGAATCAATTTGTGCGCTTCTTTGTGACTTGTTCAGCCATTTGCAAAGCCGTTAAATGTCTAAGTTCTAATTTGATTTCTGAATGATTAAAGTATTAAAGTGGGTTTAGGAATGAGTGGTAACAATAGTGGTTTCCCTGACAATTTAATCAGTGCAGTGTTGATCATCTGCAATATTAACAGCTGTAACAAGTAAGTGTGAGCCTGTATGCTGAGTATGGGCTGGAGTAAAAAGGCAAAAAAATCGCTGGTGCTGCTGTCAATCCACAGGGGATTGTGGGAGTTTGTAGGCTGCAGGTGCGAAATAATGGGACATCTAAGTTTGTGATTGATGCAAAAAGTGATTCTGTAAAATATTAAAGAGATTAATATCAATAGGAAAATGCATTTGTTTAAGCCTTAATACTGTTTAGTAAAAACGTATACTGTTTAGTAAAAACGTATACTGTTTAGTAAAGATCATCAACCCTAACAAAAAAATCATTTTTGTTTTGAAAATATTTTAGTTATTTCTATACTTGCTTAAGGGATAATATCTTGAGCCTCCTTTACTCTTCTGCATAAAAGTATTCCTTTCTAAGTTACAAGTTGTGTAGCAATGTACAAAAGTACAATATTGCCCAATAGCCTACCACAGACTATGACGCTATAAACAAATCATTGTTTTCATCAGTGCAGCCTAGTGTGCTTGTCAGCAGAATTCATCAGACAAGACACCTGTGCAAAGGCAGAAAATGGTACAAATGTTATCAAACCTCAATATCTTTTGTTCTGGAAAACCAGTACCTTGCTGTTTATAGATTTATAAATATGACTTAAGTGGCTAAAACAGTGGCCTGGGAATATATAGGTCAGCAGTTCTCAAACTACCTTAGGCCATGTCCCCTGCGATGACGTCATCATGCGAGGCATATCTGCGTGAGTGTAGACCCACCTGTAAATAGATAGAGGAGCGGCAGTTCGTAAGGTCTTAGGTGACCCCTGTGAGAGCATTGTTTGACCCCCAATGGGGTTGTGACCCACAGGTTCAGAATCTCTGATATAGAGGATAATGGACCCCTTTCAGTTATACATAAGGATATCAATAGTCACCAAGAAGTTCCATGAAGCACTTGTCTCCCGTACCCCCAATCTCAGTAGGTCTTAAAGGGGCTTATTCATTGAAGCATAAATTCTCCATGCATTCGCATTACTTTATGTCACTATACTCTGACAGGCATGAATTTATTACTCCTTAGGATTGATGATAAGAAAGGACATTTTCTTATGACATTTTGGTCACCATTATTGTCACCATATTTTAGTTGCCTACATTGGTCGCTATATTTTATTTGTCATTTGAGTGAACAGTTGCCTTACGCTAAACTGGTGCTCCACCATCAACCACTTTGATCTGGGGAAACCAACACATTTAGAATAGTGAATCACTTCAACACAGTCAAACATTTGGTAAACAGGAGAAAGTCATATGAATGGAAGTGAAGCCACTATTCACACGAATGTTTGCACCTTGATAAATAACCCCCGAAATTCATCTTTTGGTCCTGGGGGAGCATGAAAGAGCAGCACTGTGGGGAGGGTGATTCAATGCCTATCCTGCACCAGGTCCACTGCTAGTCATACCGCAAGACTATACAAGCTAGCTACACAAGATAGCTTGACTGACAAGCTAGTTGGTGTTCATTTCAATTTGCCATTTTGTTTCATTTAAAATTATGGGCTGTAATTTTACCACAATTCCAAAACTGTATAGGTGTAATGTCTTTTCCCATAATGCTATGTGAGGTATTTAATTACAAGATAGAATCAGTTGAAGACAGACGCATTATTTAACTACTTTGTCATTGTAGCATATGTACCATGTAATGTTCCAGAACTTGCATAACTACAAATCCCCTGTCTTGTATTCATTCACTGGAAGTATAGAGTGACAAGTGGAGGGATGCAGAGACAGTTACAAGTGACTGTTAAACATGTTTCAAAGTTATGGGGTGATGGTCATTATAATTTATAACTGGATAGTTCTGATGTAAGAACTAGCACTTTAAAAAGTTTTCTTTTACAGGAAGTTCCATGCAAATTCCTGTGATACTGTATATTATATATATATAATGGGTGTTCAGATGACAGCATTATTTTATTAAAGGGCTTTCTCATACTACTATGTAGTGTACACTGTCCAACGTGCATGAACTGTATACTTTTTCAGCAATTTTTCCTTAACAGTACGGTATGAAAAATACCTTTCAGCGCTTTAAAATAAAAAAGCCATCACAGAGAAAAACTGATGTATTTCAGTGTAGGTTTGGAATATAGTAAAATGAGAAAACGAGGCATAAGTGTAAAACCCACTGTAAGGCTCTGCATGTAAATATATCTTTCAACTGATCATTTGAACAAATTGTATCTCAGTATTACTGAAGCATTATCTCGCTCTAGCTTTTCTAATTATAAGATACAAATTTGGGAGATATTAAATAAGCAATACTGGCATAATAAAATCAACATTGGTTCGGCAGTATTGGAACCTCAAAAAACCTTTTTGACTTTAACAAAATGTCCCCAAAGTGTCTCTATATAAAAATAAAATAAAAAATGTTTGTAAATCTATATTGCGTTTACATTACGCTGTTGAAGAGATTTTTCATATAGCATTTATTCCATGCATTAAAATCTATTGTTGAAAGTTAATGGAGAAAAAACAGTCTAAGTCCATTACTGTTACTAGTAACTATTCACTCTTAACCAATTTTCCTTTAACAGAAAGATTTAATATAAGTTATCTGGCAAATGATGCATTATGATTATTGCCTAATGCTATTTAATGTCACTTTTTGATGTTTAATATATATTTATCAGTTCCCTATGGATACCAAATGTAGTCTAAATATGTTTCCATAGAAACACAGTGCACATCCAAATGCATCTAGGAAAAATACATACCTGGAGCACTTTGAATCTTAAAAATGTCAGCATGCCCCTTACACTTACGTTTGTACATTTATGTCTATATTTGAGGTATGTGAACACCCAGTATAATATCATACAAAAGAGCTACACATATTAATAAGACAAATATAAAATTATGGATCTGGGGCATAAACATTTGCTAGCGTCATACACATCTAATGGGTAAAACAAAAGAGTGGGATTCTGGGAGTACTGGGACCTTAGACTGAATCATAGAATACAATGCCAATCTGCAGCTTCCAGAGCTAACAAAAAAGATGGTGGCTGCGCGAGTCCTGCGCACAGCCCAACAGCAGCAATTAGGAAGCACACCAGAGTCCCTGTGCTGACTCGGATCAACCGGAGCTCAGCGCCGCACTGCCCAGTCTCTCCTGAGGCTGAGACATGATCGATCATGTCTCAGCCGCAAGCAGAAGAGTTTAAACAGCCTGCCTTTTGGATTATGCTTTTCACTGGTGTGTACTTGTACACTCCCAGTGACAATAAATCTAATCTAATCTAACAGGGTACTTTCTGGTATCAGTTGAGGGATTGAGTCAAGAGAAAAATTATATAATTTTGCCACTGAACAATTTTCTGGAAAGGTCCCACCTTGAATATGCAGCACAGTTTGAGGCCTCAATACACAAAGATGATGTAAGGGATCTGGAAAAGGTAGCAGTGCAATTAAAATGACAAGGGGAATAGAGGAACTAAGTTAGAGATAGACTTAAGGGATTAAACCTATTTATCCTCGAGAAAAGGTGATTAAAGGAAGATGTGATCATCTTGTATAAACATTTAACTGGGCCTTATAATCTATATTGATATACATCATCACTTTTAAGCACAGATATGGGTTCCTTATCAAATTATCTGTCATATACATATGTTATATGCATCCTATCTTTTTTTGAAAATATTGACTTGGTTCCAAGATGGCAGATTTCAAAATGGCTGCCACACTGGACACTGCCCTTCAGAGATTTGCCCCCTTCCTCTTAGCAACATGCCACACACAGGATGGCACTCCCAACTGCTGTTTTTAATGTATTCAGTTGTCTTGGGCCACATTGTACACTAGTACATTTGTGTCAACCTAGGTTACTTTGAAAAAAAAAAATAGAAAAAATCTTTATACAGGAGAATTCATGCTTGAAATGTTACAGAAACTGTGTTCTGGGTAAGAGATTGTATACAAGGGAATAATATAAAGATATAATAATCATGTAGATAATAACAGGAAAATAATAACTATATGACTGGCAAGTGTTATGCATGTCCTAAGACTACAGAAATGTAATTTTGCATATGAAAAGACACTCAGCGCCTCCTCCTGATTGACAGATCTTCTTGAGTTTGCATTTTGCTTTGTATGAAATTATTTTAGAATTACACAGTGTGCTTACATGCTGAAGATATTAAATATCTCCCAGCATATCCTAACTGACAGGTCAGACACCTCTGGACTAATTACATAAAAAGTAGGACACTAAAATGTAAACATGCATGTAACACTTATGTAAAATGTCACCTTTAACCCCTTCTAAACAAAATCTGTTATCTGTTCATTAAAGGGCCACTATAGTGCTGATATAACTGCACATGTAAATGTAAAACTCCTTTATACCAAGCCAATTGCTGACACAAATAGTTAAAAAAAATTTAGGGAAGAAATAATACTTGCCATTTGTTTCCCTTAATTAGTTTTCCTGAGAGCTGAAATTTTCCTCCCCTTCTCCTTTTTGTTCTGCACGAGAAGAAAAATCTGCCTGACTGCTATTGGTTAAGCAGTGTGCTGACCTTTTGGCTTCATAAATTAAGTTGGAAAGCAGGAGATTACAGAGGGAAAGCTGATTTGTGCACATGTGCTAAGTAGTAAGTAGGGCAAAAATGTCCGGGGGAGGGTACCTTTTCATGGAAAACTGGCCAGTACACGTCACACACACATTTCCTGGTGCGGGAGTTTATCAGTGCTGCCTACTCAATCATTCTGCTTCACATGAAACATCTACTGAGAAATGCTTTGTACTATGATATAGTACTGCATATGTAAAGATGTAATCTGAACATAGTTCCCCTTGAAGTAGTATATTACCATGACAATCACCTGGTCTGAATAGTTTGAAGAATTTAGGTCTGCACAAACCCAGACAGCTGAAAGTGACTTTCTAATTTAATTTTTATTCTGTTGGAATCACTTTCTGTTTTGTTGGGTTATTGCTTTTATTTACTTCAAATTAAACAGTTGACTTAATTTGTCTATGAAATTTTTATTTTTGTATGATGTTTTTGAAATATATAAATATGCCTACTTACTACATACTGTATAATATCAGTGTCAACTATCTTTAGAAGACTATTTGTTGGTTGCTGATATTACCAACCAATAAAATATTAAATAAATATATTGTTAGTTGTTATTGTATTGAATATATGTTTTCTACTAAAATGTGTAAGCAATCAAATGTTGTATTATGGAATAACTAATGAAACAATCACTTCTTTTTACAGCAACTGGAAATGTAACACAGTCAATCAATATAATGTGAACAATCAATTTTTAGAAAAGACAAACGTTTGTGGTCAAAGATCAACATCACAGATCAAATTCAAACATTTAGAAGATAAAGAACTATGGCCACATTCCCCTGGCAGACTAGACCAGCTACATTTACAGATTTTGGGGATTATTCACTACGGTGCGAATTCAACTGTCTAATTCTCAAACAGTGGATTTCCATAGCAAATCTGAAAAAGTCGCGACCGCAACAATTTTTAAAGTTGCGACTGTGACAATTTTCCATAGTAAATTCACGACTGCAACAATATTCTCATTACAAATATGTGACTGCAACAGTAGCAGTCTATTGTGACTGTCTTTAGCTGGCGAATTCACATCTATACGCAGAAATTCGGACTTTAGTGAATGACTCCCAAATTTATGTTAAAGATTCACATCACTTTTGAATAATTTTAATCTTAAAAAAAATGTAGCCATAGACATGCTGAATATAGTTAAACATTTTTCTATATCTGTATGATAGTATCTTTTAAGCCACATGTATATGTGAACTAATAATTCAAGAAACAAGTTATCAGAGTTAAGATTCATGCACCCCAGCTCATTATGGGATTACGATTATTCCTGATGGGTAGTTGCCCAATGGAATAGGTACATCATGCATTGTTGAAAAAAAAAAATGACATTCAGCATAGTGCAAAGTGACCTCCAGATTCTTCGAATCACTTTGCAGAGGCTGTTTTGCGCTCACTGATGTCCTGCATGCAGATATCAGCGAACACTTTAAAGGGATTCCAGTCTTGGTGAGACCACTCGAGTAGAGCCTCGCGAGACTGGAATCCCTTTAAAGCGTTTGCTGATGTCCACATGCAGGACATCAGCAAGCGCATAACAGCCTCTGTGAAGTGATGCGAAGGATCTGGAGGTCACTTCGCACTATGCTGAATTACCCCCAGAGAGAGAATGTTGACACAGGGTATGCAGAATATTGGAACCTCCTACTATTCACTGAGCGCCTATTGAGTCCCTGGATATTATGTTGCAAGAGCAGATGGGATCCAACACCCTCAATAGTGATGCTGGTCAACAACCCATGTAAGGGAACAGACATGGGTGCAGACTAATCTGTATAGGTTAGGAGGAGCTAAATATATATATTATATCTTCTTAAACTGTGATTTGTCTTAATTTGAGGAGGCTATGAGTAGCTTTATTGTGAGTATGCTAGGCCCCCAAATGCCTTTATTATTTTCCCATGAGAGGAAAACACACAAGGCCACAGGCATAGCGTCCTCATTTAAAATGGCACTATTGCCACCATCTTTCTATTTGTGGCACATATCTCCTCTTCACACTGACAAAAAAGACTGAGGGGGTAATTCATCAAGCTGCGAAGTGTGCTACGATCTGTTCGGCTCACTTCGCTAATAGTAGTATGTGCATGCTGATGTCCTGTACGTGGACATCA
>WMED01001949.1:0-21250 GCA_019650415.1 Pipa parva
ACAGCTTGGGAATAAGTGGTGAACAAAAAAAAAAAATCGGCTGGTAGCTAAAGGGTTAAATACAGCAATTGGCTTCCATTTACTGATTTTTCTGGTTCATATATGAGCATCTGAACAGGGTACTTTGAAGCTAACGCACCAGATGAAGTCTAGAGCAGAGGTCCCCAACCGCCGGTCCTGGTCTGCGGCGCTGCTGACACCTAGCTCTGCAGCCCTGCGCCTGGTCAGAGCATGAGATAATGTTCTCTGCCGTAGCTGTGACAGCTCGCAGCTGTCATGGCAGAGAACATTATGCAGGACGGGGCGGGGCAGAACATGTTATGTGGGGCGTGCCGGAGCGGGGCAGCAGACTGGCCTCATTGACACGGCTCCCGGTACCGGTGTTAAGTGTGTAGAGCTGCTAAGCAGCAGTGCTGTATACACAGAGGTCCCGCCAGCATCCTCCCCATAAAGCGCTGTCTGGTGCATATAGCAGTGCTAGTAGCAGTGCTGTACACTGAGACTTAATGAACAGTGCTGCTACTTGCAGAATGTGATCAGACAGGAGTAGGGACAAGCTGTGAGTTGGAGAGCTCCACTCCTCCATAACCCTGCCCTCATATGACCAAAGCTCCGCCCCTGCCCCACCCCTGCCCCACCTGGCCATGGAAAACTGGTCTTGCTTAAAGCCGGACCCTGGTGCAAAAAAGGTTGGGGACCTCTGGTCTAGAGGATTTGCACTACAACTATTTTCAACCATATTGATTATTCTGTAGTGCCGGTAGGGATAAGACTAACAATAATAAAACAACAATTGCTAGTTCTGGAATCTTTGCCCTACACTTTCATTTAAATGAATTAGGTTTGCTTGAACAATTAAAAGCAAAAGCAAATGTGATCACGATCTCCAAATATGACCAGTTTCTTTCTTTTCTTTTTTTTTTTTTATATGACCACGTCTTGAGTAAATCAGATCTTTCTTAAATTGCATGAGTTACAGATACCTTTTCTTCCCTTGCCAATGAAGAGGACAATATTTTGCTTTTAACTCGAGCTTTGAGTGACATTTGAAAAGTGTGCAGATTGGATGTTCTCTCTAGTTCTTAATGTAAGCAAAGCTGGTAATATAAAAACAAAGGACATATGGTAAGGAGGAAAAAGTCTGCAGAGTGGTGTTCATACTGAACAATTCTGGGGATTTCTTGACAAGGAAAGTTGGATTATTTCTGCGTTTTACAGATGATTGATTGGTTTTGACGGAAACTTGCACTACTCTTAAGAGGGAATCATTTTCACTCATTCCAGTTGTTTGGTGAGTTCGGCAGCATATATTTCTTTGAGTCTTACACAGTGTCCCATCTTTAATCATTTAACTTCTGAAATGTTCATGAGTTTGTTGCGATAGAGTTCTCAAAACAATTTGCTTATAGCAGCCAATGAGTGTTTTGACATTTGCCAAGTCATACAACGAATTTAGACCTTCCCTGTGGCTTAAACAACCTGACAGGAAAATGTAAAATATCACGGAGAAAAAATACAGTCTGGCAGCTGATTATTTTCTTTAAAATTATGTAATGATATCTACATGCTAACTTCAATGCATCTGCACATTGGATTTCAATCAAATACCACTGTGCTACAGAATGCCTGTGCTACATAGTTTTGTCAAGCTTGTGCAAATATAAAGTAAAATAATTGCTGAAACGTGTACGCAGTGAACAGCTTTCTTTTAACTATTGGGGGGAGGCTTCTTGCTGGACATTTATTTAAAACAAGGATAATTCAAAAATGTAATTTTTTTTTATTTGAAAATCAATATTTTTTGTGCTCCAGTTTTTTTTGTTTTTTTTTATTTAACCAGATTTTATTATATTTTTTTTTTGCAGAAAAAGATCTTAATGTCAGCTTTACATGTTTTTCTTTATGCCAGTGTAGATGATTAACTAGTACAGCGGAGGTTCTGCTAATAATTCCTGGTAAGTAACCTGTTTTTACCATGAAACAAGGCTCATTGTTTCATGGTAAAAACCATGTTTAGTTTTAATTTATAGAGCAAATGCAGATACCAACGAGGAAACTTCTGCTGTAGATAACTATGTCTGGTAATTTCCTATCAGATTAGGCCAAATAGTGTGCAATGAACCCATCAGATTTCCACCATTTAGTGCAATTGGATGTATAGCTGCTGGATTTTCTTGTCTATCCTTATAGATTCTTCCCCCTCCTTTGGCCTTTTCTGTATCCTCCCCTCTATACAATGTAAAATGTAAAATAAAATAAAAAAGAATATACAAAAAAAAAAAAAAGCCAAGATCATTTCCAAACAAATAAAATCGGTCAAGTCATGTCTGCCACTAAAAGCTATGATTTCCTCTGAAGCCCTGTGCAAGCAGGACACATGGAATCTCTTCTAACATAATGAACAATAATCATACAAAATTTTACTTTGTAGGACCCAAGTTGCATGTTTATACAGTTGTACTCCTTCTTCATTTTGTTGGTTGCCCTGAACTGCACAATATAAATGGAGAAACCATTTGATATCACATGCAAGGTTAACCCAATTCATGGGCAATGTTGCCAAGTACTTTGGTAATTTCAAATCCTCACCCTGGAAGTAGTCTTATGGATATTCACTTTATCCTCAACCTTTAAATTATCTTCAAATATAAAATATTCCTATTGAAGATTTTATTTGCATCAAAATATTATAAATGCTATAAATGTACCGTGTAATCTGCACTTGATTTACAATCAATGAAAACCCACTTTACAATTTATACAATGTTGGCAATTTAAATGACAGAGATGTAAAGTTTTTAGTATAACACCTTATTTTCTGGTGATTTATAACTTCTTCTAGTTGTAGATGGAATATAACCCAGTGTTTTGTAACTTTCTTCTGGCCCAATAGTTGGCCTTTATTATTGTTTTCTCATCCTTGCCAACATGTTTCCTTGATGTCAGCATTTATTCAACCAACCATAGCACCATGTATAGGTAAGTGGTTAATCTGGATATATACATCTCTACTGGTATGACTTTTGTAGTGCTTGTGCATCCTGTTTTCCAACAAATAAGGTTACAAGCAGTGAGGCAAAGGTAGGAACAACATTCTCATGTCCCCTAACCTGGCCCCTGGCAGCAGGGGTATGAATGAAAAGTTTAAAGCCTACATAAAGGCTAAATAATGGCAAAACCTAAAATTGGAATTCCCCAGTGGAATCTGCCAATTAAAGAGCTGAAAGAGCAACATGAAGGCAGAGAATGCAAAAGAACCAATTGGCATGAACTTAACTCATCCTAGTTTAGAGCAGGGATGCTGCAAAGATGCCATTAGTGTTATACATTCTATCATCAGTATCTGTTTTGTCCATTTTAAGATTGAGACAGATATAAAGATTACTTGAAAGCTTTATAATGAAGCCCTATAGAAATGACTGCTTAACAATGCATGTTACATTTTTCATGATTAAGTCATAAGAAATTCTGGCATATTAATAATACCAAAGTAAAACAGGATGTGAACAAAACAGGTTTTCACATAGAGTACTCCATGCTCCATAGAAAGGTCAGTTGGCTTCAATGCATTTTTCATTTTTCTGTGTTTACTGTGTTACCAGTTAAATATTATGTTTTCACAATTAATAGCTTGTTTTAGAAGCACCTGTTGCCAAATCATAATTTTCTTGAAACATCATTTCAAAGAATTCATGGTCATGTGTCATTGTATAGTTCTTGCTTGATGTTGCATGTAATTCCTATGATATTGTGAATGGCATGTGCTAATTATTTACTAGAATAGCTTATCTTTTATAGCCACACAATTATAAAGGAAAGGTTGTAATTACTTAGAACAGAAATGTCTAGTTTTGTTTAAAATGAGAGTGGGAGGATATACAGCAATACTTTCATACAATATCAAAAAACAGTTAAACTTCATACAACCTAAAAATAATTAACTTTGAAGGCTATCTATACACTGGAACAAGCATACTAAGTAGATCAATTGTTAATTGCTTTTTTAAATTAAGGGCAAACATTTTTTTTTTCTTTTCATTTACATCTTTTGTTCATGGAAAAAAATACATCTGCCTGCGTTTCAAATAGTAGATACAATGTTTATGTAAGGGAGAAGTAAATGAAATAGTAAAAAAAAAACTGGCTAATTTTTTCCTTTTTCCAAATGACTTAATTTCTTCCAGATTTCAGTTTGCAAAAAAAAAAAAAATACATCTAATTTAATTTTGCGTAATAAAAAGTTGCCTGAAATTAAGAGAGGATGCTGGGAAATATAGTAGACATCTTGTTTACAGTTGCCGTATTTGCTGGTATTTAAACTTGAAATACAAATTTGGCAATCTAACACTAAATCCAAGAAAGAAAATATCTATCAGCTAAAAAGTCATAGTAACACATAATTTGTGTAGGAAAAACAGCCTGCCTAACAATCTGGCTGACTGTTTAATTCCAGTAAATATATTGATAGTGTATTTATAGTATGGGGCAGTTTGGCAAGACTAAGTAACAAAGACACAATGGTTCATGAAGTTTAAAATGAATGATTTTTTTTTCCAGATGAAGGTTTGCAGAATTTGTTAAGCCGCTGGAAAACGGGTCTTGGTCACAGACAGCAGCCTTACAGGGTTTGTCACTAGATTCTATTCTTGTCTGTTCTATTCTGACCTTGGCTTCACTATGTACATGCCTTTTTCCCAGTTGGGTTTTTAATTCAACCAGTCAATTTCAGTCTATCAGAAGATTTGAGTTTCAGCCAATCTCAGCCAAGATTCCTGTATATAAGGCTATCAGTTTTACTCTGACCTTGCCTGAACAAAGAGTTCCACTTCTGTTGTCCTGCTTGTGGCTTTGAGCTGTAGACACTTGAGCTGTATTCACTTGCAAGGAGTTATCTTCTTGTGCTTCTGGAGTTCCTGTTGCAGTTCTGCAGTGATCCCTGGTTTCCAGTTCCCTACTGTGTTTCCAGTCTTGTTGCTTCTGTGGATCCAGATTCCAGAGTTACCTGTCTCGGATACAGTTCAGCAGTTCCAGTGAATCCTCTTTCTGGATTAGTTATGCTGTTCCTGTGTTGTAGTGAGCCCTGCTTCACTCCCAATTTTCTCTAACTGTGTTTGCTATAATCTGCACCTGAAGCTGCCAAATCTAGAACCTTTCCTTGGGGTGGAGACCTCTGAGCATCCCGCTAGAAAATCCAAGTTCTATTGAGTGTTCATTAGACTCCACATACTGGGGAAACTTGTTCCAACTTCCGCAGTTCAGTGGACCTACTACACTTCAATTGCCATGACAATAAAATGTATTTATCCTATTGAGTTTCCTGCTGGGTTATTACTATAAATACAGGAGTTTTATAGAGTGTCTTAGTTCATAGGCCTCAAGGCTACAGGGGGTTGCAAATGAACAAAGACTAGTCATTCTTTTACAGGAGAATTAAAAACTGCTGTGTGTAAATAGCTAATGCACAATCAAATTATAAATGCTAGCAGATATGTATGCATTTATTCATTTATATAGCGCTATATAATATGAGTGGATAGAGGTAAGTGTATTCAAAAATGATGGCATTCAGGATTGTAGCAACATGGTTGTCTAGGAACTTCCAATATAATTTGTATTAGTTGTGTGTTGTGTTCTAACACTTCAGTTAGTGGATCATGAAGTATTTGGTGAATTGTAACATTAATAGTTAATTTACCAAGAAGCTCATGTCTACTACTGGTGGAGGGGGAAACAATAATAAATGTACAACCTCCCTATAGGAAAATCAGTGTTTGTGCAGCAAGGAGGGTGACCTAGCATCAAAAGCAGCATTGATGCCTTTAGGCTTTGATAAACACCAATGACATTCTGTCAATCCCAAACATGAAATGAGAAAATGCATGTGGATTGTTTAGCCATTTACAAAACTTTAAAAAAAAAACATACATTTAAATTGGTTGCTTGTAACTTGGTATTTTAACTGGACACTTGAATTTTATAACTAAGATGCTGTGCACTTGTACCTGGGCTTGCTGCTTGTTGTTACATGGGATTTTAACTAGACACTTGGTTTTCTACTATTGTTGTTTTGTACTTACCATTTTAACTTGGTAGCTGGCCACTTTGCATCTTTAATTTGTAACCTAAATTTTCCAAAACTTTTACTACTGTAAAATGAAAAGCAAAAAAATGGATTGGATTTCAAAACATGCAGAACTGCACACTATTCTGCTTACGAGATAAGAACTTATTTTTGTCAGACTCAAGATTCAATGCCATTGTAGTCTGGACAGACAGGATCAAGCTCTCCTAGAGTGTATTTAAAGTCTGTCAATGGAAGAAACTTTACAGGACCGAGCAGGAGGAACCTGACCTCTATTACTCCAGAAAGGACACATTACTATTTTAAATTAGAAGTTATCTGTTTACTCTAAACTTTTTTTTTTTTTGTAACTTTCTAATATATCTTTTTCTTTTTTTTCTTTGATTGTCCTTTAAAAGGAAATGATGGGGATTGGACCCACAGTGATGTTGCTGCAATAAAATAATTTATTTTGTTTCATTTCATTAGTAAAGTCTTCTTTAAGGCAATTCAACCTGTTTAATTATTTCTTCTTTATGGATATCTTAATTAGGCTAATCCTGACTGGTCTCTTTCCAATGTTCATGTTGGCACAGTGTGGTTTCAATTAGCATTCTGCTTTACTGCTGGAAATACCCTTGCCTAGACTAGGGAAAAGGACTATTTTAAATGCATTTTCTTACTTTACCTTATTTTTTATTAAAATTTCCTTTTGTTAATGCATTTCATTTTTTATTAATCCTTTTTTAAAATTATATTAGGCCAATATATTGCAATCAGCTCTATGTGATATGCCAAATAATTTAACCAACTTGGTTCTCAATTTCATGGACCCATAAAGCCCTGTTTTTCCTGGCAAAAGGGTTAATGGTTACTAGTTAATTGATGCAAAACAGGAAACATTTAAAACTCCCAGAATACCCGGTGCTGAGTGTGTGTACACATAACTATTCACTCTGCTTACATGGAATGTTATTATGTCCTCTGAGCATCTTTGTGGCCAGCCAGTGAAAATAATACCATCCTAAATGGATTTCTGTATTCAGTTAAAGACAGACACAAATAGAATCAGCAGAATTTAAAAAAAAAAAAAAATAGTTTCCTCAATCCCTTTATTGGAAATCTAAGAGAAATTGCTGCCAAAAAGTATGATAAAACATTGGTATTTCTCCATTGTAATAGTCCAGGTCGTATTTTCTTATCACGAAAAAAACAAAATAAAATAAGCATTTGCTTTTATTTGTTGACATGTGACATGTTAATGGTTGCACTTCATTCTCCTCTGCCATGAATTACCCTTTATTTATTTGAATCTTTCTGTAAATGCAGCCATGGAAGAATGCTGTGGGCACTTCAAGATATGAATGATGGTCATCCAGACCATTACAGCCAGCGCCATCTGCATGTTTTTCTTTACTAATGTGTGAGGGTGGGCTGGGGGGGGGGGGGGGGGGGGGGAACATAAAAGAAAACTGTCTTTAAAGAAGCTGCATTCTCTGGTCATTTTCCAAATGGAGCTGTTGGCACTTCTGTATGAATTGTAAAGAGGTTGCTTAAGTTCAGCAGATCATGATGCGGTTATGAAGGTTTATTTTCAATAAATGGTCTTGTAAACTTACCGTTGCTTCATTTTAATTCAGAGGGATTATGGTTTATCAGTTTTTCCCCATTTGTATCAAAGATCATGCTTTGCTAATGAGTCTATGCTTTACCTCCATTTGTTTGTAACCATTTGGTTAATAAATAATTACAGGCTATTTTGCATGACTGTTGCAAATCAAAAGTTTATTTTTTTTAATGCATTTAGTCAAAGTAGCAGGAGATTGTTTGGAATGAATAAATATCTTTTAAAATAATAAAGAAAATACTTGTAGTTTAGTTCTACCGCTTAGTGAACCCTAGGCAGTGAAATGCTGGGTTTTGTCAGCAGAAGCAAGTTACCAGCAATGAACCATGGGAGCTGAAAGGTCCAATTTAACATGTGACCCCGGCACTGCATTTTTATGTAAAAAAGAATCTTCAGCTTCACAATTAACTTTCCATTTAACAGGACACTGATTATTGCATTTTAAAGATATAAAACACAGTAATCTTATTTGTATTATGTCAGTATATGCAAATTTTACAAACACACAGACACATATGGTTTTTCTGCATGTATACATGAATTTAATTGTTGTTGTGCAGCTGTAAATATGGATACAAATTTTGGTTTCATGTCTACTGTAAAATGCTTTGCAGGGACCTCCAACCTCTTGTGCCAGCCACAACCTGGCACTTAAAGTGAAGTATCCTTGTGATATTTTATTTGTATTGTTTAATGCACTTTTCCCATGTCTGTATTATATTTGTATCGCTGAAATGTACAGCGCTGTGTAAATTTGTGGCGCTTTATAAAAAAAATGATAGATACATACATAACAAATGAAACAAATGATCACATTTTAAGGCAAATAAAAAGCTGGTTTCACCAGGTGCAAAGCAAATATAAACTGCAACATTTAAGTTACTTGAACTCAGAGTTTGATGAGAAGAAGAGGATGGAAGGAAGTGGGCACCTACTGTAGAGGAAGTGGAATTAAGATATATGGCTGATTAGCTTTACAGGTAGACATGTAACATTTCAGTCGCCTGCCTCTTCTCTTAACACCCACTAGTGCCAGCCTGCTGCCAGTCCTGTATACCACAGCTCGCAACATAAGACCAACGTGGGCAAAGCACAAGATGGTATGCAAGATTATAGCAGATGCAGCTGCAAAAAACATTGTTTTATCTCAAAAAATATGTTTTTCCCTCTGTTCCGATATGCAGGTAATTCTTACAATGTTTCATTCATGTTTCCTTTTAACTCATTCATTACTTTTCAGTGTTCTCTAAGCCTTGTCACCACCAATGCAAGAGAAAAAGACAGCATGCACCCTTTTAGTTCTAAAGCTTTAAGTTTGTGTGGACAGTCTGGCTGGTTTTATTATACATAGAAAGAGAAAGCATATGACATAAATATGTAAAAATGACAAAAATGTTAACAGGTGCAGCACTTAAGGAAAGATGGTTGCGCAAAAGTTTTATCCATGTGCGAACCTTTAATGAAGACTCTGCTTTTATTTTAAGATGAATCCCCCTCTCTACTTGCCACAATTAATTTTTGTTTGTGTTTGCATGCATGTGTGTATGTGTGTACATGTGGTTGTGTACATGTGTGTGTGTTTGTGTACATGTGTTTGTATTCATGTGTGTTTGTGTGTACTTGTGTTTGTGTACATGCATGTGTGTGTTTGTGTGTGTACATGTGTTTGTGTACATGCATTGTGTGTGCTTGTGTACATGTGTTGTGCACATGCATGTGTGTGCATATGTATTAGCCTAATTCTAAATGAGATACTTTATTCAGCTGATACATGATTCGGAATGTACAGCGCTCTATCAGTCAATCAGCATTTCTTCGCTACAGTTTTTGTCTGATATTTGTAGATTGACACTAGTAAAAATGATTACCACCTGGAAAATTTAAATTTAAAACACATTTGTAGCCAATTCACTCTTTCTACATGAATCATGTATGGAACGATACTGTAGAAACTATAATAATAAAAATTGTTCTAATAATACAACAGGGATATTAATAGAGATGAGCGGTACATATTTGTATTGATATGAAATCTGACACTGCCAATCCAAAGCAAGTTTGAATTCTATTATATAAAGCCATTACAGATGATGAACAGATAGAAACTGAATACAAACCATACACAAGCATTGTGTTAGGGATTCTTTTTCTCTTTTACAAACTCCCTGAATTCAAAAATCACAATAAAAACCTGTAGTTCGAATTGATTTTAAAAGTTTGTATTGAACTTTGAAAGTTCAAATCCAAACTAGGTTAAAAACAGTCTCTCAATCCAGACCATGTACCTCTGGCAACATTTTAGCATTGTATGCACCAGGTGAAGACACAAGGCTTATTGTTTTTCCACAATCTACTTTAAAAAGAAAGTAAATAAAAAATGCCAGGGAACTGTCACTGTTGCTCCTCTTATTCCCAAGTCTCTCTTCCTTCACACTGTGCATTACCCTGCTGGAGTTCTCTCTATCTCCTATGACTTCCAGTCTCTTCCTAATTCCAACCACCATCTTCTCAACTGACACTTCTCTTTACAGTTTATTTTGCTTAACCCTGTTACTGTTTCTTTACACTGTCACCTTTACCTTGTGGAGCTTTCTCTTAAAAGCTGAGCACCCCCCATAATATTGGTTGTCTCTACCAGTGCATCCACTCAGCTGAGTCAATTACTGTCTTTACTGTTCTGGTCAACAGTCAACAAAAAGGGTACAGTCATCAAAAATCTCAAAGTAGAGAAAATGCTCAATGTGTCCACCTTTTAGATTTTATACACACAAAAAATTTTTTTTTTTTACACTCCCACCCACATATTTCCCACACTTCAGATATCTTTGTTTGGATGTTATAGATTTCTTTAAAGTATAATTCAGTGGTTTCTGTCAATTTCAAAAAAAGTTCATCAAAATCATCAAACAGTATATCTTTGAAACATCAGCATAATAAAGAAAACACAATTTAAAAGGATAAAGTATCAAAATATAGAAACAAAACATTCAAATCAATATTGAGTATATAAGTATATAAGTTATATATGAAAGCGCACTGTCTTTACTCAATATATATGGTAACCTGAATACCTAAAATCTGACCTCTTTGTGGCAATCTTATACTCTGCATTTGGGTCTCATTTGAAAAGCATTTGGCTCTCTACTGCAGTCTGGTGCTCTGAGTAGCAACCTGAGGATTATACTGAGTGAGGCAGTGTGGGGTTATGTAGAACCCCTGAGGCTCTGAAAGGCTTTCTAGGCTCTGTGGGACAATCTGAGAAACTGCAGGACAATCTGGGATCTCAAAAAACGAGGCCCTGTATTATCAGTATAGAGTATTTTAATTGTAACTAAAAGATTAAGAATATGAAAGTAAACTTCATTGTTTATATATAATGAACTTCAGTCATAAAGTAAGTGTAGTATGCTTTTAAGATCAAGCCTTCAAAAGCTATTTTTTCACTAAGATAAACAGTAGAAATCAGACCTACAGTATTTATATGAGAGGGTAGGTCAGATGAATGCACAGGGCAGCAGGGTGTGGGGGTGCCATCAATCTTCCCCAAATCTAACAAAAAAAGTTTGCCTTGCCAATGTGAAACATGTCCACCTGCACTTCTAGCCTGCCTAACATTTGCCCCCTGCTGCCCAGAGATTAATATAATTTTCCTACTAAAGACAGACATGACTTATGTGCATAACAAATGGCAAGAAAAAGCTTCAGCTGCCCAACCGTATAACATAGGAGGAAACCTCCATTTATTGTAAAGTGAAAATGTTTTGGGTAGCCATGCCTCCCTTTATGAGGTCACCACCAAAAATGTTGTGTGATTTTTTTTTTCACACTGCAATAAATGGAGGTTTCTTCCTAAAAATATACAGTTGAGCGGCTAGAGCTTTTTATTCTATTTAGTATAAGGCAGCAATGGCGAACCTATAGCACGTATGCCAGAGAGGGCATGCAGAGCCCTCTCTGAGGGCACATGCGCCTCTTCACTGCTGCTGTCCTCCATCCCCCTAGTGAGCAAGGGCTCCTCCAGTGCAGGCCACAGACCCAACCTGACAGTTTTCAGGTTGGATCCATGGCTAAGACTGATGGAGTGCTCACTTGCTAGGGAGCATTTCTCCCCCAATGACATCACTCATCAGTGCCTTCACTTCGGGGGAAGGTGTTGGTGAGTGACATCATCTTTTTGGCACCCGGTGCCAAAAAGCTTCACCATTACTGGTATTAGGCATTGGCTTGCTATGGCCAGCTCCTTTGAATGCTTGGTATCCTGTTGGGATTCTGTTTTATTATATACATGCCAGCCAGAATACAACCATCATTAGTGGGGAGATATGTGGATTTCACTGATTGGAATGAGAGTGTGGTTGGTAATTTTAGAAAGTTTCCAGGCACAATGTAATCCCTATAAATAAACACAATGTCCATCAAATCACCCTATATGTTTGATTTCTTGTGTTTATTTATAGTTACCATTAATCCAGAAACACAAACTGGAAAAAAAACAAACAGTTCACTTGCATTTCAA
Source organism: Pipa parva (assembly GCA_019650415.1). Taxonomy (NCBI): domain Eukaryota; kingdom Metazoa; phylum Chordata; class Amphibia; order Anura; family Pipidae; genus Pipa; species Pipa parva. The sequence continues at coordinate 12,205 of WMED01001949.1, forward strand.
CAGGCAGTTGAAAAAAATTCCTTTAATCTGTATCCAGATGTTACTGGTTTATAAATCCCAACCTCCCATCAAAAGCTAAATAATTAATAAGCACTAGACACCTGTACTTGTTAGGAATGAGCAACTGAAGAGCTGAGGGTAGTTTTGAGATGATATGGGTAGCTTATAAAAGTAGAGTCACACGTGAAACAAACCCAGACTGCTATCTTCTACCGGGATGCAAGTATTGTCCAGAAATTAATCTGCCAGCCTATTAAAATATAGAACCCACCATTCAAAGAAGAAAGATTTATGTTATATCTAAGAAAATTGCATAAACATAATAAGATAGTTTTTAGGGCTGTAGTTTAGCAACTTAGGTTAGATTGCAGTTATTTTGTTGAAAAGTAGACCAACCATGTGTTTGTATCACCCTAAGCCATCCCTTTACTATGAAGGTCCCACTTTTTAATAAAATAAAACTGCCAAACAAAGAGGTGCACCATACATGGGGTTCCTTTAATATGGAGGTTCTGTGCTTTTAAGTATGTATTGGTTTGGAAGTCTTTTCCCAAAATAAAAGGCTAAAGCCAGGGGAGGGTCAATATTTTCATACCAATGCAATTGTCAGGAGAAATTTCCAATGAAAATGCTACCAAGTCAGGAGGTAAATATATGACAAGAGGAAACATTTAGCAACCACCATGCATGAGGGTATCTTGTAACTTGCTGATGGAATTCAAATTTGTATTATCATAAACATGTAACTAAAACCCTTGTGTTAAAAATGGATGCACTTGAATATGAGTATTAAAAAGTTCCAAGTTAAAGTTAAAAAGTGTCAAGTAATGTCCAATGCTGATTGACCCTGTACTTATAACCTCTTATAGGCTATTATTATGTCTTCCAGCACGGCAGCTTGGGATAATATTAGGATGTTTTTCTGGATATATCCAAACCCTATGCCTATAAAACATCATGCAAAACCAGGGCTAAAATCAGGACTGTTGGTGGGCATATAGCTATGTCATTGCATAATACAATATGTACTTCTTCAGATATGGAAGGTTGGATAGTGGAAAAATGAATTATGTACATTTAAAAGTCCGCTTATAGCGCACATGAAAATGTATCTAATGTGAATAGGATTATTTACATTATTTACTCACAAGATCTTTGGCCTCCATTGAGGTTATTTTACTTCCAATAGAGTCTGAACCAAACAAATGGCATTTCTTAGAAACAAACAACACAAATATTGATTGTCTGATAATAAGGGCCTCACTAGATATTTACACTTATAAAAGCGTGGCAGTCCATTTCTATATTTGGTCCAATTATGCACAAGAGCATTCATTTTAACCCAACAATAAATATACTAAGAGATCAAATAAAGATGTAACCTTTACATCACAAAATACTGTAATGTAGCAACGGATAACTCAGAATAATTGTAGAATGCACTTTATGAAGAACAAGTAAAAACAGTTTCCAAACATCTAATGTCTACAAAGAGGGAACAATTGCTTTTCACATTTACAGTTAACTGAACACATTTTCAGCATTAATAATGATGATACTTGACAACTACATCGCCCTGTCTCATTTAGAGAAGTACAGTATTCAGTTATTAAGGTAATAGTGGCGAAGTGTTGATGTTAGCTGGTTACATAAAAATGGGGAGAAAATAATGGCTTTTTTTTTCTCCTACTAATTTTTAAGCTGTCAAAGATTTTCTTGTTTTTTGACTTACTGTATGTGTCAGATTAATTCAATGGAAACAAACTCTAAATGATTTCCAATACAGGTCGATTCAATACATTAACTATTTCAGAACTGACTGGCAGCAATATAATGCCACTCAAATCACATATCGAACAGCCACTGATAAATGTCAAAACCAAGCTTATTCTTTGAGCTAGAGAAAGACAATGAAAGCAATTACCTAGACACCATTGAGCTTTTTGGGGGCACAAGACTTTGTACTGAAACAAGGGAGTTACCATTATTCTTCTGATCAGATGTAGCAACTGGTCCAAGAGAGCATTATAGTTATAGCAGCATATGTGTTCTACTAAAGGGACAGCTTAATCAGCAACAGTTATTTGACTGTCTGTTTTTTATTGATTAATAAAGTGCTATTTTTGCTGTATTCATCATTTACTAATTTCCATCCTTTTTGAATTGTGACCAATTTCTTAATAAAGTTCCTTTCTCTGTCACTTTCTTCCTCCTCAGCAGTTTGAGTTGGAATCGTAAACCAGGGAATTGCCTAAAAGGCTTGAGAATTCAGGGTAACCAATCAGAATCCTGCGGGTGTTCAGTCTTATAGAGCTGATGTTTGCTTTCTCCTTTTTGATTTATTTTCGGAATTCTCAAGTCTGTGCAATAGGTCACTGACTTAAGATTTTAAACGGATCAGCTAAAAAGTAGACGAGAATGGAGAAACTTCTGTAAGAAAGTCGCTATAAATTCAAAACTATTTAAAATAAGATATTTTAAAATAACATATTTTTTAAAAATGATTAACTGCACAGTGACAATTAGATCGACTGTTCTCTTAATTGTGAATACACGATGTTAATGCACAGAATGCCTGACTCTGTTACAAAGTATAGCATTTCCACCAAAGCATCTTTGGGTCCCTGGAGAAATTTTTATTTCTCCCTATCCTATTAGCTAAAATGGTCAACTCTATTATAATCAACATAAACAAATCAGGGGGGAATTCACCATTGTGCGAAGTGAGCTCCAAATCCTTCGGCTCACTTCGCACAGACTGATATGCGCTCACTGATGTCCTGCACGAGGACATCAGTGAACGCTTTAAAGGTATTCCAGTCTCAGCAAGGCAACTCTTTTGTTCTCGCCAAGACTGGAGTCCCTTTAAAGCATTCGCTGATGCCCGCGTGCAGGTAGGACATCAGTGAGTGCATATCAGTCTGTGTGAAGTGAGCCGAAGGATTTGGAGCTCAGTTCGCACAATGGTGAATTCCCCCCTCAGTTTTGTCATATGGAGTGACAGTGGCTAAAAGTGTCAATAAATGTAAATGTGGCTTAAGAAGCTCATGTGCCCTTCAAGAACATTTGCAGCCCCCTTTTCTGTCATAATGAATTATACAATATGCTTTTTTAGATCTCAGAAATGTTTCCATAATCTTAAAATCACTTTGACATTAATCGCTTTAATATTAAGAGATTGAATATTAAACTCTAATACTGTACATATTTTTGATGTGATTACAGATTGTATCAACAAGTTATTGCATGAATGAGCTCCAAACTTCCTGTAGTTTTGGGTTTACCCATAGGTTGGGCACATTTGAGGTGTAAAAAACGATAAATGGACTTGGGCTCATTAAGTGATATGTGAGTTACTATTTAAAATATCAGGATTGCTCAGGCAGGTAAGAGTTCTGGATCGTATAGTCATACTGTGCTTTTTTACTTGTACAATGGGAAACAGCCAGATGCAGGGCCAGTGTAAGACAGAGTGGAGCCATGGAAAAAACTGTGGAGGACTTTATGCTGGGATGATGTCAGGCTGGTGCCAGGCAGAGAACATTAACAATATAAGTCTGTTTCCATCAGTTATTGAGGGCCCTGGACAATTGCCCATTTAAAACTGAAGCTGAGCTGAGGGTCCCATGAGAGAATAGGTGTTGGACACCTATTCACCTTAGTCTCTGACATGTTTAAATGAACATATGTTTAAATGAACGTATGTTCAGTGTTTTTCTGTGCCATCCTACACCATTTCTCTATTGCTATGTAGCAGTTCCATTTGCCCCAGTATATCTGTCCTGCATGTGACATCAGGCCACATGTATGTGTCCTCTGCAATGACTCTGGTTGTTTTTCTCTTTGTTTAACAAAATAAATAAATGGCATTTTCTGACCTGCTGCTCATTAGTACAAGTCTCCTGAGTTTTTATTTAGTAACCAACCAACCATCCATAGAAACTGACAGGGCTATAATAGAATGCCATAAAGCTTCATACACAACTCCTGCAAACAGCATAGCTCTGTCTGTAAGAATTCCTAGACCTGAAAATTATAAATTAATACCAAGTAAATATATTTATTTCCTTCTAGTCTCTGCACAGAATATTATAGTCATTTGGGCCGAAACATTTTTCATCAATCAAAAAGTTCAAAAGAATGTTGAAATAAAAAAACGAAAACTTTTTGAGTAGTTTATAATGTTTGTAAGGATCAGAAGGGCCAAAATAAATATAATCTTCCATTTAAAAAAAAAAAAAGACGTCGGAGGAAATCTTCTATCCGTATGTGCTTAGAAAGGCACATATTAACTCATATGCTTTATTTTCTACATTGTGAAAAATAGTAGAAAAGTACAGTATAGTAATTTATTTCTCAATTAACATCTCTTCCATGTTACTCCTGTTTTATATCAGCTTGCCGTTCCCTAAGGTTTTTAATGTCTTCATAATTTATTTTTGTGTGTTAAGAATGAAACTCAAATTTAAAATGACACATCCATCTAGAAACAGAGGTATGCGGGTTATCACTACTATAAATAAAAAAAAGGGGCCTAAGATCTGATTGCAAGGGATGCAGTTAAACAAAAATGTATTTTGAGTGTGTACAGTATGCAGATGACTACAGAAGTAACTGTTGCTAAGCACAGAAAATGCAGCGTACTTAGACATGTTAGGAATTTTTTTTAAAAAAAATAAGATTTTAACTGCAGCACTTCCATATTTGCAACAATCATATTATTTGTTGCTTTCGATTTTCTCCATGTAATAATTGCTTTCTTTAATTTATGCCCACTTCATTTGCAATTATTATTAAAATCTCTGCGTTTTTTCTGTCAGAGCCAAGATGCAATCCCCTCTTTCAGCGTTATCTGCCAATGATGTTTTTGACTGGCTTGACAGAAGGAGGCATGTTACAGCTGAATCCTGAAATCACTTTCAAAGCTTTTACCTTGCTGACAGTCCATTTCATTCAAACTTTACTTGCAGATAGACAGATAGATAAATATATAGATACATTTGATTTTTTTTCTATTTGTTATTTTTTATTTCATCATCGCCTAAGAAAGCCTATTGTGATCACCTTTGGCGTTGCAAAGAGGTAAGGAAATACACCTGCGCATTTAGAATGAGCGTGCAGGAATGTAGTATATTAATAGTCATTTTTATGTATGGTGCACAACTGATTTGTCTGTGTGTTTGAATAATCTGTGTTCAGAATTTAATGACAACCGATAGAGTGATATATGAAACAATTCTAAAAATAAAATGTATGCCAGATGTTACACTATATATCAAACTGAAGCTACCATATCACTGCAGCATTAACTGAACTGTTGTTAAATGAATGCAAATTAATGTATTATATATTTATCAGAATGGCAGTACAATGATTCTACAGAGTTTACAATAAAATATATGTGTACATGTGTGCGCGTATATTGTTATGTATAGAATGCTAATTATATATATATATAAATCTATGAATATATATATTTATGTTTATATGTATATAAAACCACAAATTGAATATATTAGTATACACAATATATTGAATTGGTATTTTCTTAGTCCCTGATTACAAGGGCAATTGAAAAAAAGATAAGAACTGGCATGTAAATTTGTTGAAATGATCATTTCTATTAAACATTTATTTAATAAATAACATGTCTTACGCTTGTTCTTTCACTTTCACTTTATTTCATTTGTGGATTACCTTTGACATACATGAAGGACACAACATTTTTTAGTTTTATTCCCTGGGAGTTTCCACTTTCTTTTTAAAGCTATAAAACAATTGTAAACCACTCAAATAGCACTGAATTCTAAATGACTCAAATAAGATTTAAAGTGTTTCATACTCTGAAATGGCTTTGCAGCCGTGTAAATTAACATTTATTATAGAGCAAGGAGGCAGTATTAAATGTATGTGTCATTTTTGTTACTGGTAATATTACCAAATAGTCCAAAAAATGATCAATTTATCTATTCTCCTTTTATTAGGAAATGGACGGGTAACCATGAAGGAGCTGAATATGTAATAGGATTTATCACCCCATGTAAGCTAATGTATTTTAATAACTAACGTGCTACATAATGATTCAGTCAGTCTTTCTTGGGAATCCTAACCCCATAACTTTAAGTTTAAAGACATTTAAACATCAACAAGAAAAATGTTTCGAACAACTCTACAACATCCTGACTTACCTTTTATAACATGCTGCTTATCTAAATTGATTTTTATACCAGACAATTCAATAGGTATTGCTATGAATTCATTCTCCAACCAAAATATACATTTAAATGAATTTTCTCCTTTATTGTTATATTTATTTTAATAAAACCTCTTCACTATGGTATTAATGAGTTGAAAGAGTACACCGCTTTTTCACCTTGAAGAATTCATTGAGTGGGTTATATACATTTCGAGCACCTTGTTTTGTTATGTACTTTGAATCTGGAATTGTCTAGAAGATTCAAAAAACAAGAGATTTTATCAATATTTTGTGATGATGGATATGATGATAATGATGTTGCTTTGAATTGTTGGACAATGCAGAGTTATTCCTGGCACTGAGGGGGTTAATCACCCTTTTATAGCTTTCCATTGTTGTACACCAGTGCATCTTGCTCTTTATAAAATGGTCACAATGAATGTGTGTTTAGATTTATACGATTTGTTATGACTTCAAAATTCCATCTCCATGAAAACAAGAGTTAAAAATGACTTATACTAAAATAGGTTCTGTTTACACCACATTAAAACATAATCCCTGACATGACAGTCTAAATTCTCCTTTTCACAGCTAAAAAGATTCCTATTATAAAAAAGAGCAGAGGGCTGATATGTTGCATTGCTATACATTAATTGCAATTGTCCAAGCAATACTGTGAAAGTTTAAATCTCTCAGGTAAATTACAGAGTTTCCACCAGGGGATTCTGTATAATTGGCTTAAAGGCTTAGAACTATATGTGACTACAGGATAAAAAAAAGTGATCTACCCAGGAGACGTATTGTTTACAAGACTTAATTCAAAGCATCCTGCCAAAAATAGTTTTTAAAAGCACATTAAACATGCCTTTTTTATTTTTCTTTGATTCGGGGTAAAATGAGTATTTTAGATTTTAAATATGACTATTTTAGTACATTTATACATTTATGGTATATGATGACTAAAGCACGTAATCCAATTCAATTAATTCACGTTATTTTTTTTTTGGTAAAAAAAAGTGTGTTTTGTATCAATTATAAACAGAATGAAATTCAGTTTTATGTGCATGGAATGCAGATTGAGTAAAGAGATGAATTAATAGTCTACAAAAATTAGCTCTATTAGACAATCTGGAGGAACTTGGCAGAGAGCCTGCTTATTTTTACATGAACATTTGCTAACTGCTGATGAAAAATGCAGTACTTATACTTACGTGAAGTGACAACTATTTGCTTTCTGGTTAGAATTAAATTGTGTCGAACTGATTTTCAAATATAAGCAATCAACATGCTGTTGAACTGCTCCATCGTCACTGTTATTAAGTGAAAACTTGGGAGGTTTTTCTAGATGTGTAACAAAAAACAATACTGCACAAGTATCGTTACTTATATGTTTTTGCAAGAACAAATCATACGTATTTGCTTAAATATCAAATAATCTACTCATCCCTTTTACATTGTCTGTATGGGAATACACTTTAAGTCAATCATTGCTATTTTACAAATAGAAGAGAACATACAGTTTCTTACAATCAAGTGATTGCTGCATATGCTTCATTATATGTACTGTAAATGCATTGCATCAGTATAGTGGATTCTGATGTTCATTCTTCCTATAGGCGTCTGGCTGCAATGCTTTATAAATTTCACATACATACAGCAAAAACACATCAAAGGGAGTAAAAAACCATAATAGAGATATAATGATATTAATAAACTGGAAGTACATCAACATGTCTACTTGGATCTCATTACATATTCTTAATAGACTGCACTCTCTATTCTTTACCTTTCGGAATGATCTTTGCAAGATGAGAATGCTTTTTACTTTATTGCAGTGTTACTGACAACCAAAATGTAAGCAGTCATATTTCATGTCTGAACTGCAGAAGACATAAAAAACAGATTAAAAAAAAACTATTGTTTCATTACTTAAGCATTTTAAATTGCTTTTATGACCTGATTCACATCACCCCCGCCATAGATTTAGGCTCAAAATCAGAATTCAAATAGTTATCCAAACGTACGAGATTTTGTTAACAAGAGACTGCGGTGAGACTCATTCTCATAATCTCAAATGTTTCTTTACTTTGTTCATTGAAATTTTTAAGAGGAAACAGGTTATTGGAACAATTCGTCATGATTAAACCTTACCATTTGAAGAATGTTCAGTAGATACTAAGTAGAGTCGCATGACTTTGTTGTAGTCAATACGAAACAGCATTGTTTCAGCACTGAAATACATTGTGACACAATGAGGAAAGCAAGATCATCTGTAAAATGTAAATAATTGCAAGAAGAAAAAAAACATTATCTCTGACAGGAAGCATAGATGTAAAAATATATATATGAACTGCAGGTTTGGGGTTTCAAGGAGCAAACCTCATCAGATAAAATTACAGGTAAATCTGAAGATGTCAAAATCAGCATGTCTTCATTGAACACTTACAGGGTCACTAGATTTCCTTATAATGTTTACTACAAGAGGTAAGCAACTTGTTCTGCTTTGGTGCCTGGGCTAGTTTGCCAAACATTCAGGTTTTGCCCAAATGCCAACTCAACTCACTCAGCACTTCCTGCCTCTTGCTGGGATTATATTTGATCAATATAAACCACATAGTTTAGAATGTTTTCATGTGAATCAATTACAAATGCAGATGCAATTTACAAAACTAAACCATCAAAAATGAAAAAATGAGCAACAAGCAAGTTCAAATCCTCAGTGATCAGCGAACATTGACTTAAAAAAGCAACAACAAACAACAAAGTGTACAAAAAGACAAGTAACTATCAAAATAGTAAAAAAAAACAAGCAACCGTGAAAAATATAAATCCCAAAAACAATCACAGAAA
>WMED01001951.1:0-25615 GCA_019650415.1 Pipa parva
TTTAAAGGGATTCCAGTCTCGGCAAGACCAAAAGAGTTGCCTCGCTGAGACTGGAATCCCAGTCGCATAACACCATGTGCGAAGTGAGGCAAAGGATCCGGACCTCACTTCGCACAATGGTGAATTACCCCCTTAATCTACAGCTGCAAAAAGGGTTCATTAGTGTAAGAGTTGTAACAAAACATGAAGTATTAGGTCCTGAAGATTTGGGTCACAGAATTACACTTCTAGACAACAGTGAACCATCAGGTTTGTTACAGATGGGTTTTAGGTTTAAAAACCAGGAAAAATGCAAACATAAAACAGTCTAGAAAACTTAAATTCCCCAAGATTTCATAATCATTTATACAGCTGACTGATTTACCATTCATGTTTGGATTATGTATTTGATGTTCTTTGGGGGAAAAGGACTGGAACAATTGTACCTACTTGGTGTGCCATGTGTAAGGATTCTGTATAATAAATATTGCTTATATTAGCTGTAGTATACGCTATATGGTTGGGGCCCATGCTATTCTCAATTATTCCTGCAGTTTACCTAGTGATGCAGGGCAACTCTGTACTTAATAATTATTATGGCTTCCTTCAGTCTCACTCACTGTGCTAAGTGTTTCCAAACAAAGCACTTGGAATGAGTATGTTTCAAACCATTTCATAAAAGGTATGATGGTGACGCAAAATATTGCTAAGTTCTATTGTGTTCGCGACTGGCGCAGTCGCCCGAACTGTTCGCACTACTTCGGACAATGGTGAATTCCCCCCATAAAGTTGTATTCAATTTATGAGTAAAAGCAAGACACAAAGATTAGGAGTAAATTGTACCCTGCTCAACACAATCTCTGACATATGAAAATCTGACCTCACTTTTACTAACTACTAGTAAATTTTATGACGCATGGCAACCCTGTTAAAGAGATACAGTACAAAAATTATTTGATCAGCAATTACTGTTGAGAATGTATAGAGAATGCGGATTTCTGTAAGCAGAATGCAAAGTCATCTGCCATTATTTTTATTTTTGATATTTTAAATGGCTCCCCCACATATTTCATTAGATTATGCAATATTAACACTCGACACATTGTAAAAGTGATAAATAATTGCCACAATCCTTCCCCACAAGCTGTTTCATAATACATCCAAAAATGCACTTTATAGGTAATTAAATACAGAAAATATGATTTTCCTATTTTTAAATACGATACATATGTGAGAAAGGTCAGGTTGATTGGTTTTATCACCTCCAACAGAACCAAAGCTGAAAGGTATTTGTGTTCTATATAATGGTCACATAAATTAATAGATGCCAAGGCTCAAATATCTGTTTTTCTTGTAAGAAAACATAAAATAATGAATACATATTTTATAACATCATGCCATTACATTGTTATATTTTATAGTTATGGGACTAAATTTGGAAAACTGTAATTATATTAGCATGAAACACCTAGAGTCACCTGCGTGCTAAATTAAATGGAATTTGGAACCTATGTGGAACCAGCGCTGCAAGGAAACATCCTACTTATTAATCACCCATAACTACAATGTGGTATAATATTCCAGGAAGCTCCAGTTCCCTTAATCAGGTACCTGCTAAAGGGAGGTGGAGAGCCTCTAAAATATTGTACAACTCTGTACATATGACTACCTTATAAATCAGATGTTTGCTGCAACACTGGTTTGAGTAGCTTGGTATTCTGTTGCACATTGCTATGAGAAAATTGTACTATGTGTAGGGCCAAACAATTATAAAGATTTCACAGTTCTCTCCATTGCTCTTTCCTCCATCTCTTCACATGTGTTCCAGTATATTCCTAGTCATGTACTCTATTCTTTCACAAATCATTCATATTTGTACACCAATCACCAATGCTGCCCTCTCCTGTCTGTTCTCTGTTGCTGCCCACATCCACATCTCTGGAATTTTCTATTCCTTTACCTCTGCAAAAAACAGTCCCTCAGTATTTTTCCAAACCAAACTCATCTTCTTCTTAAAGTGCTAGCATTGCTTTTTATTTCTTTCATTTGCTTTGTGCTTTAGTAGTTATCTATGCCTTTGATAGGCTAATGATCCAGCACTTCGAGTTACTGCACGTAATACACACTTGTATATGTAAGTCTCCTTCCCATTTTGAGTGTAAGCCTTTATGGGGTAAGAACCTCCAGCCTCTTATTTTAAAGGGGAACTATAGTCAAATTACATCTTTACATAGGCAGTACTATACCTTAGTGAGAAGTGTTTTTCCCTAGTATATGTTTCAAGTGATGCAGAGTGATTGAGTAGTCAGCACTGATAAATTCCCGTACCAGGAAATGTGTGTGATGTGTACTGGCCAGTTTTCCATGAAAAGGTACCTTCCCCTGGACATTTTTGCACTGCTTACAACTTAGCACACATGCACAAGTCAGTTTTTCCTCTGTAATCTCCTGCATTCCAACTTAATTTATGTGGCCAAAAGGTCAGCACATTGCTTAACCAATAGCAGTCATGCAGCTCGTTCTTCTCATGTTGCCTGACTTGCAGCACAGAAAGAGGAGGGGGAGCAGGGGAAGGAAAATGTCAGCTCTCAGGAAAACTAAATAAGGGAAACAAACAGCAAATATTATTTCTTCCCTAAATGTTTTTTTAACTATTTGTGTCAGCAATTGGCTTAGTATAAAGGAGTTTTATATGTATGTGTGCAGTATAGTGTATATAATGTATAGTGCCCCTTTAATCACTGTTTGACACTTGAAGAGTTATATCTTCATGTTTCAGTGCTTGGAAATCTACTTCACATTCACTTGTATTATATTGAGCACTTCTGCCATGATTGTGTTAGAAGTGAATTGTTAAATAGTTAAGGCTTACAATGCTTTATAAATAAAATATACATACATATACTGTACGTACATGCAGGAGGCATTACGTTAGGAGAAATAGGAGGGAACATGAATATCCTCAGGCAAAGCAACTGAGTTAGCTGCATATTGTAAGAAATAGGCAGGAAGGCCAGGGAGAACAAAGTTCCAACAAAAACCGAAAAACAACCTTTTGTTAATTAATTAATCTGTAAAATTGTAGAAAACTATTGTGTTGCTCATACTGTATATTGTGCTTATAATGGCAATGATTTTGGAGTAGACGCAAATATAGTTGCAGGAAGGAAAACTTAACATGTCGTCTGTAAAATAATGTTGAATTTATAATGTATCCCTTTCCTTAGTTGTTTATTAAGGAGAGAAAATGAAAAATGCAAAAGGACGGGATAGGGGAAAAGACATGATTAAAGGACAACTAGTGATGGGGTTTGTATCTGCATGTTGGTTACTCTGACACTTTTTTCCAGTTCCCGTTGAATTTTGGTGATGAAAGACCATGCAGAGAACAAAAGAAAAGCAATGATCACTGCAGTGAACAGTAAAAAAAAAAAAAGTTGAGTGTAGAGGTGTAGCCTTACAATTAATTTCCATTACATTTTTAATATTGCTGAGGATACAGACATAAGGGCTTCAAAGCTGATAAAAGTCCAGCTGATGGGCAGAAAGCAAAAAAAACAAACCCAAATTTTAGTCCTTTGCTGATTATTCTTGGATGATTTTTACAAGCAGCTTAAAGACATGATTTCTGATAGGAATATGACACATAACTCAGGATGTAATTACAATTTAACTATTTCCAAGTTGGAATTCTACATTTAAAGAATCGTACGTTCATCATTCTGAGAATGCAAATACATTTAGAAAGGAAATAGAGGAAATCTTCCGACGCAGGAAGAAACACGCAATGATAATTCACTGAACGCCCAAGCACAAGTGAGCCACAGAAAAATGAATCACAGCCGATGACATTACCTGTAATTGAGGGAAAAAAGGAATGAAACTTCCAATTACCTAAAGGCAGAATAAATGGAAAACTACATTGAAGAAAACAAATTGCATAAAGAGTTTTATAATAATAATAATAATATAAAATCAAACAATGAGGCCTCTTATAGGCCTCTACTGGATCTCATTCATCTTAGTTAGAATTCAATTGTCAAAAATTCTCACCAATTTGAGACAAAACACTCTGATAGTCCTGAATTCTCTACTCCTTATTCACTAAAGACAGACGATTCCCATAGCAATGAACTGAACTGACACCATCTTTTGCTTAGTACAGTTGGAGTCAGTTGAACAATAGGAGCCATGCCATCAACCCTGTAATTCACCACTTTGATCTGGCAAAGTAAAAGTGGCAATGCGACACAGTACCACTGACTGAATTCGCTATTTCTACAAACACTGATGTGTGATGAATCGGTGGATTACCTGTGCATATTCACATAAAATGATGCGAAGAGATCCATAAGTCCATGATTGACATAAGCATCAACATTTTTTGAGAATTGACCACATTGCTGAGTTTGCTGAATGTGTGAGGATCGGAAAGTGGTGAATGAATGTGAATTCCAACCTTTATGCAGCTGTTCGGACTTTCACAGATGAGCCCCTAATGTGTTCTCTCTATGTGCATGTGTTGGCTGAGCAGCATTGTAAATAAGAAATGCAATTTGGACTTGACTGACTTAAATTGAAAAAAGTAGTGCATCTCACTCGTATGAAATTTTATTTTATTGTGCTCAGTGCTCAGAAATGAGTGAGGATATGAGTGTAAGGCCAACTATTAAAAATCCATCTAAGCTGAAGCATGCAACAGCTCAGCTGGGCACTTTTATACTGAGAATGAGCGAATGTGATAGGAAACAATGTAATGCTCTTTCATGCAAGCAGTGGGACCAACTCAGTTGGTCAAACTAACTCATGCCAAAGACAGTAAAGTAAAAAAAAGGCCTCAGGCTTGCTTAGTACACAACTCAACTATACAACAAAAGGTTAGTAACCCCTTCTTGCTTTTCCTTGATTTTATAAAGTCCTTACAGCTGATTAAAGTACAGAATGTGCTATATCTGGGAGATGTATCTTCCAGAGTATGTAAGGGAATAAAATACTATACATTTATGGATTTGTCATGCGCACTGGTAATTTTTACCTGAATCATGTCCACTAAATTGAAAGTCACTAACTGTAATAAATGACAATAACACTATAGCATACCCTTTCCCTTTAGATCCTCTATAACATTATACATATATATATATATATTCGCATAAAGGTGGATCAGTTAGCAGTTATCACCTTCCTGGAAACATATGGGGGTTATTCTCTAAATCTGAATTCAACTGTCGAATTCTCAAAGCAAACCCGCAACTGCGACGATTATCCCATTGTAAAGTCGCTACAATTTTTAAATAAAAAAGTTGCTCTGTGACAATATTTCCACAGTAAAGTCCTGACTGTGACAATAATGTCATGATAAAGACTCAACTGCGACATTAGCATTCTATTGCAACTGTCTTTAGCTGACAAATTCACATCTTCAAGTGAAAATTCAGAGTAGACTTTAGAGAATAACCCACATAAACTGCAGGTAAAATCTGGAGCAGAATTAAGAACCAATGCATTCAAATCCACATTATTAAATGGTTTTCGAGGAATCCATCAACAGGGACAATGTTAAATGAGGTCTAGTAACCCATAACAACCAATCAGCTGTTATATTTCATTATTACAGAGAATCTAGAATTATGAAAGCCAACTTCTGATTGGTTGCCATGGATTATTAGACCTCTATAAATGATTGCCCATGTTCAGGAATTCCACTAACAAAGTTGTAATATCTTCATTAGAGAGGATTAGCAAATTAGTATAATCTTGTTTAACCATCGGGTAAGCCCTTAGGGCAATTTCCTTATGACCAAAATAGCAGAAGACTACATCAAGTTTAAGGGATGTGTTCATCAAAGTCCAAACAGTCATGTAAAAGTGAGAATTCACATTCATTCTCCACTTCCCTATTTTCTTGTATTTGGCAAACTCTACAATGTGGTAAATATGGGTCTAATTCAGACACTAATGATACTCGTGGACTTACGGAACTTTTTGCAGTACTTAACATGTGCATGCACAGGTAATTCACCTATTTATCAAGTGTCAGATTCTGTCAAAGTAAGATATTCAGCAAGATGAGCTACTCCAAATTCACAGTTTTCCTTCACCAGATCAGAGTGGCAAATGAAAGGGTTGATGGCAGGGCACCTGTGTGGCATAAGGCTTCCCCAGTTCAGTATTCTGTATGACTTCCATGCTGCAGTGATTTGCACACACTTTGGCTTTATTTAATTTTGTTGGATGTTTGGCATAAGGTGACTGTCCATTTAAATGTGACAATAAAGACTGCAACCAAATAAAGACTGCAGCCAGTCACCTTCTGCATCCTACTTCTGTTCAATTGACTACACTGTACAACGCAAAACTCCATGGGCCTTAACGACTAAAATCTGAATTCACCTGTCGAATTCTCTTCACTACAATTCAAGTTGTATTGGCAAAATAGTCATAAATTCACTCTTCCTTATTTATGAAGCTTTGGATAGATTTGTTGAACAAGTGGA
Source organism: Pipa parva (assembly GCA_019650415.1). Taxonomy (NCBI): domain Eukaryota; kingdom Metazoa; phylum Chordata; class Amphibia; order Anura; family Pipidae; genus Pipa; species Pipa parva. Next base: position 6,477 of record WMED01001951.1, read on the forward strand.
CTGCTATGGATGTCATTGCATGCATAGTGTGGCGAAATCAGTTAAATAGTAGAATGCAAAGTCATGTGGAGTGATGTGAATCCCCCAGTGAAGTGTAGTGAAGTCATCCTCAACATATTCCATAAACTGTGTAGAAGTGAATAATGCATCTGTTTCTATGTCACCTTGTCTCTAGTTCAAGTTTAATTGTAGACAAATTCAGTTAGGGTCACCATTGTCACCTTTCAACCCCTCAATTCGCCACTCTGACAAAGCAAAGTCAAACAGCTGAATTCAGAGCACTATTCTTGATTGAATTTACGACTCTGCCACTTGCTGAATATACAAAGTATCTGTTTATGTGAATGCAAAGTAATGCCAAGAGCTCCATAAGTCTGCGACTAACTGAATGAGATGTGCATTTGCTGCATCACAGAGTTTTCACAATCAGCAAATATGGGGGAATTCTGATCAAATGTGAATTCATAGTTATATGAAACTATCTGGACTTTTGTCAATAAGGCCCCTCCCAATGTCTGTTGGCTTCTTCCCTATGGGAATCCTCATTTTAGTGAAATTGCAAGTATTGCAACAGAGACTTTCATGAATAAGCCTGCCCAACTGGAGGTCCAGGGACCACCTTTGGTTCACTAAGGGATTGTATCCCTCAGAAAAAATATGAACTGTGTAGAAGAGATCGATGCTCATTTAACATTTAATTGGTAAAAGGAGTTTGGAAAACTGCATACAATAACTTCAAACAAGAAACAGTAGGATTAAAGGGAGATATATTTAAACAAAAATAATTAAGAAAATGATAGACAGTATAAAAATTATAACAGCATACTGGAGATGCTATTATGTTACTGTTGCTTTAGCAGCATCACATTTCCATGAGTTGCAAATTATGCATTAAGAATTTCAGGATTCATCAACAATATGTCTGGCTAATTAAGCCTGCCATGGGCAGTGTGGTGGCTCAATGGTTAGCACTGCTGCCTTGCAGCACTGGGTTCTGGGGTCAATTCCACCCTGGACTTCATCAGCATGGAGTTTATATGTTCTCTCCACACTTGTGTATGTTTCCTCCAGGCACTCCAGTTTTTTCCCACAGTCCAAAAACATACATCTGTGTATGACTGAATAAGGAAACTAAATTTTAAGCTCCATGGGGCAGTGAATGATGAACCTCTGTAAAGTGCTGCATAATATAGTATCGCTATATAAATAAACAGCTACATAAATTGTCTCCCTAACTACTCTGGAAATCACTTACTACAACTATACCAAGGTTTGACCTTCATTTGTGAAACTACAACTCATAGCTGGTGCTTAAAGGGATATTATCAACAGACAATTAAAAGAGAGTATACTACTTAGTAAATAGACTGTAATAAAAAATTATTTCCTTAAAGTTTGAAAAATATATTATTTTTGTGTGCTTCCTGGTTTTTTTTTATTACCAACATAGCAATTCTACCTAATATTATGACCAATAAGCAGGTTTTCTTTAAAACAGGAATACAGCCTGACTCTGGCTATGGTGCCATGAATAAAGCATTGTGCAGCCAATTGATCTTAGCAGAACAAATTGTAGGATAAGAGCTGTAGAAATTTAGAAAATAGTATTTCCAAACAGTAATTTTTATAAAAATTGTGTATCTTCCATCCCCATAAATTACATTGATTTTTATACATTTGGCAGTCAATAAATAGGATTATTTCAATTTGAAGATTTGGGTATGATATCTCTTTAAAGGTTGGAATTTGTAGTTTACATTTTTAAACTATATTAGACTGATCCCTTGTATACAAATTTTGTATTATATATTGATCTCAGATAGGCTCCACACATATTTATATACAGAGATTTAGGCAAGAAGAAATAAATACTAAATGGTAATAAGGAGAAGGTGTTTAATTAAGGTAGAGATAAATCAGTTCACTGCATTATCCAAAGGTGTTTCATTTCAGTACAGCTGTTCACCTGGATAACACATAGACATGAACTTATTTCTTTAAGTCATTTTATTTCTTCTTTTGTATTTTATCTTTTTTTCTAATAACCTTGGCTTAAACAGAAGAAAAATTGTTATATAGTATTTCATCTTAAAAATAGAAATGTTCTACACAGATCTCTTTGTGTGTTGTAAGATTATTGTCCCTTTGTTTATCAACTAGATGGTGTTTGTACAGCACTTTCATTGTGCTTCATACATTATGCTAACGCAGAACAACACTTTTTATCTCTAAGTGTTACTGGGCAAGACAACGTAATTTGTGGCATAGTGTCATTATTAAATGCTTTTCATACATGACAGATAAATCAATCTGACTCTTTAGTGTCTGTTGATTGACTGCACATTATTATATTTATAAAGCCTTTCTCATGCCTATAGCCTTGACTCTTGCATCAAAAGTCCTAGAAATGAAGTGTATGTGCCACTGAAAGGCTGAAGGACATTTCTGATTTTCAGGACAAGTAATTAGGTTATACTTCCCTTGTGATATGCACAGATGAACACACTTTCTTCTCTCTTGAGCCCAAGATGAAGAATAGTAAAGAGGACGACAAAGAAAAAGCAACAACAAAAATAATAAAAAATATAGTAATGGTTGAAGGTTTTGAGGATTGTGGATGTAGTGTAACAACAGCTAAAGTTCCAGTGGTTGTACAGCACTGATCATCAGGAAAGCACATCCCTCTTCATCTGAAGATCCTTTTAATAAAAATAGCGCCCCTAAAAACCTCACCTTTTTATGAAAATATGTAAAGATTCAAGGATAATTTAAAACTTTTTCAGATAAATGTCAGTGTTATGTACTATTGCTTGGGGAAAATCAGCTTCTTTTTAGCACAAATAAGTTATCTGTTATTATGACAAATAATGATGTCATACTTCTAATGTGTATAAAGCTCCTGGGCAGGTCATAAAAATGTTGGAAGGGCTACGGTGCATCTAGCAGGGGTCTCAGGTTAGTTAACCATGGATTCACAGATAATACAGCTGTGTAATCAGAATTCCAATGTCAGTGTTTTGTCTTTTTTCTCAGTAGACAAGCACTGTAGTGAGTGGACTCTGCATAGAATTTGATGTTGCAGCTATATAAAGCTATATGAATGTATATGAATATGGATGTTTTTTGAATACATCCAACGCACTGAGTGTAAGTCCTTGTAGAAACAAAGCTGTTTGCAATTTTATCATTTTTAATAAAATAATCCCACTAGTGTTGTTTTTGAGATTGCAGCTTCTCTGTGTTGCAGTTTAAGGGCCTTACTGAATAAAGGATGAATACACCTTGCTACAATTTGAATCGCATGGACAAAACAGATGTGAATTCAATTCTTAGTATTGATGAAGCAGAGAATAACCTTGCCGAACAGGCAGACAGTGGTGATCGCTATCACGTGCGTAGTATGGCATAGTCAAGCGGATAGAGGTAGGAATTCAACAAGTAAAAGGCATAGACATCGGTCTCACATTTCCCACTAACTTTAGTCTGTAAGTATTCCAGTATTCCATCTATTTCTATGTCACTTTGTCCCTAGGTCACGTTACCACTTAATCACAGTCGCCATTGTCACTTTTGAATGAATAGTCACCTTACATCACACTAAAGCCCTGCCATCAACCTCCCAGTTCGCCAGTCTGAAGTGGTGAAGTCAAACAGGTGAATTCAGAAAAGTTCACCTAGCCACGTTTGCATACTCTGCATCTTCATCCATAGTAGAAGTACCTGTGCAAGTGCACGCAAAGTGATGCGAAGAGCTTCGTAAGTTCACGACTATCATAGATGCTTGAATTGGTTGCGTATTTGCCACTTTTCAATAAACGAACATGGGAAGATGTGAATTCATAGCTCTACACGAATACTTAGACTTTAGTCAATAAGGCCCTAAATATTTTACTCCAGAATAAGAGTTTTTTTACTAGGTATGATTCATTGATGCAACCCATGGTCTATGATTAATTTGAGACAACCAGATGGGACAGGGAGCTAGGAGTTGTGCACATGCATCTACACTGCTTTTTATATTGTAACTACAGAATTAAAATGCAAATTCACGATTTTTTAAAGCTTCTGATCAATGGGTAACTTTATTTGTTGCATGCTTATTAAATACTAACATTTTGTTCTTTTTTCACATAATCAGTCAAAGAGATTGTCCTGTATATGATGATGACTTACAATAGAAGTCACTTAAAATGATGTGTTTAGTTGGGCACAGCCGACAAACTGACAAAGCTGGGAGGTCATTAAGAATACAGCAGCCTGCATTGATGCATATTGCTAAAATTATGGTTAAGATGTATTGCTAGAACTGAAGCTAGAAAAGAGATAAAGAAGTGCTGTGGTGCCGAAGTAATATGTAATGCAATTTCAGCTATGGGAATTTTTATATCTGCACTCAAATGGATGTGTGAATAAGATTAAAGAGTAACATTAGATAGGAGGATCTGTGTAGAAGATTAAAGAGTAACTTTCTATGGGATCATGTGATGGTAAAGGAGTATACAGTTCAGTAATTGTTAAAACATATATTAGGTATGATGCATGCTCCTTATGAAAAAGTGAATAAATGTGAAAATAGTGATTAACAATATTACTGTAAGACCTTCAGCTGAAATCAGTGTTTTATGAATATATTGGCAGTATTTCTATAAACTATGTGATATACAGTACATGTGATCAGGATGCGCCAATGGGAAACTATTGTTCCTAATATTCTAGTTTTATTGATCACATGACCAGACTTGATCACACTTTGGCTATGTGCAAGTGATTTACAGTTACCATTCCCAGTTTATTTTAAGATATTTGGTTACATTTTTGTGAATGCTGCTTCCTAATGCTGAACTAAGTTATATAATGTACAATTTAAGACTTATTAAGCATAATTTATTGTATGCTTCATCTGTCACATATCTCCTTCACATCACTTCATCTGATCGCATGTAAACTAATTATTACCGGTAATACTGAACTTTCCTGAGAGGGAAGGGTCAATCTAACTTATTCAGTTTACATAAATTGAAAAAGATGAGCTGAGCGGTTTGACTATAAATAGCCCTTGAGAAAACTGTGTAATGGATAAATGCACATCAGGCTCAAAATGAAAAAAATAAAGAGAGAGTAATTATTTGATGTACCTTGGGCAGCAATCAGTAACTGGTGGCAAGGTACAATTGAGATAATGGTATTATTAAATTATTATATTACTATATTTTATTTATATAGTACATATTTTGAAGTCTTGTTCAGTAGGGATGAGAGACATTGACTGGCAATAAAGAAATAAGTAAATCTGTATAATTAAAAAATGAGACAGAAAAGAATGACCCTGATTATAAGAGCTTACAACATAAAGCCAGAGAACAAGAGCAAAAAGTTTTTTAGTAATGCAAATCCAGTAACATGTGGTGTATGATTGCAGTCATGGAAAAGCAGATAAATTGATTTGCCTGGCCTAATATGATCAAGTATAGTAGAGGTTAAGGTCACAGAAACATGGAATAAATGCAATAGATGAATTTCAAGGGGGTAATTCAGGAAAGTGCAAACTTATCTGGCGATCCTTCGATTCACCTCGCCGAGACTGGTATGTGCTCCTTGTACTCCTGCACGCGGAGATCAGCGAATGCTTTAAAGGTACTTTGACTCACCTCATGACCACTCGAGTCGCCTCGCGAGACCGGAATACCATTAAAGCGTTCGCTGATCTCCGCATGCAGGAGAGCAGGAAGCACATACCAGTCTCGGCGAGGTGAATCGAAGGATCACCAGGTAAGTTTCCTGAATTAACCCCCCAAGAGAGAATGATGTTGGCAGTGGTTGTCTGTTAATAGGGTGCTTACAAAAAAAGTTTTAAAGAGTTTGAAGCTATGTAGAGTAAGGTGTAGTAAGGTGTAGTTAGCAGTCTGACACTCCAAGGAAACACAACAGAGAACAGCATGGCAGTAAGAAGAAACTGGTGGGAATATATTAATCTTGTTTTATTAAGGTTTTCCCTTCATTTAGTGAAGATACCAAGTCAGTAGTTGAGACAGTAGTTGTAGAAAAAGTTAGGACCAAGGTTAGATTTTTTTAGCATAGGTCAAATTAAGTCATACTTGAAGTAGGTAAGGATAGTTTCAATTAAGAGTAGATAATTAAGCTGGTATGTAAAGCTATTGCATTGTTGTAACAGTTGATAAGTTTACATCTATAGTTCTCTGCGTAAAGTTTATTTTGTCCTTATATAACAGATTTAATGTTTTTGGTGTACATCAGTGGAGATATTGCCCTGATAATGATTAGGAATGTATTGTTTGCACCATGAATTTTGAAAGTATACTTTTTATGGCTTTTTATGTTTCAGGTTGGGGTCACACTATCTGATTTTCAGATGAGCTGGAATAATAAGTCTCAGTTGTTTCCTGTGATAATCCACATTGGATATTGTATTTTGTAAAAAAGACTATAATGGACCTAATTAAAAAGCTCATCTGAAAATCAGATAGTGTGACCCCACCCTTAGAAGGATGAAGGTATGAGATACTATATGAAACCTTATAGTTTCTTGCATTTTTCAATGCAAGAAACTATGAGGTTTGATTTTTGATATCATCACTTGTAGGTTTTCCTTCTATAATTTAATATTTAATATTTATAACCTATGGGAGCTAGGCTACTTTATTTGGGTAAAATATTTGGGTATAATTTAATCTGCCATGCTATTTCTTTTTTATGTGGATGCATCTCCTTTTTAATATTTGTTATAGTCATTGCATGGGAGAATCCCTTAATACACACCATACAAATATATCATTAGAAAGATTTTTCTTATTATTTTGCATTCATCATAAAGCACATGTATAGCTTTAAATTCTCTAAGATGTTTTTAATATAAAGTTTTGTGTATTTTTAAATGTGAACCCTCTAAAGTGGTGGAAAAGGCCATGTAATTATGATTCATTCTAATCATACTATCAACATGGAACCCTAGGAACATGACTGTCTAGACAGAGCTTATCTCTGGCATTGCATTCCTAGCTTGGTAATTACTTGTTGGGAACATTCAAAACAGAGAATTGCAAGAGATTGCCCTCAAGTCAATTATGAGACCTGTTAGGTTTTCCAGTGATATATCCCAAGGGTGTTGTTTGTAATATGCAACATGATTTGGCAGGAATACATTATATTTTGTTTTAACGAGTTTAAGTAGCCTTTTATGTCATTGTGTTTTTCTCTGTGGTTTAGAATTTCAGAGAAGTGATTGTTTAACAGATCTTTATATTCTAGTTGGGTAATCAAATGTTGGAAAATTCTGCTAGCTACCAATCACAAAATTCCTCATTTAAAAACTTATAATAGACAATATTAAAGATAATATTTCTTTTTACTTCAAGTCAAATCTGAGAGCTATGAAGGTGTCCAGTGTTTCCCTAAAGTAAATATTGTGAAACATGTTTGTGAATTTGGTGGGAAAAGGCAATAAAATAACTTATGCTTGTTTCTACCACTTTATGTAAGCCTTGGATGTGTAGGTAGTTAAGAAGCCAGAAAGTCATCGGCCTTTGATACTGACACTCGTGTTAGACTGCATTATAACCAAGAGAAACAAGCCTTAAGGGTCTAGATAATGTTTTGTTCAAATTCTGCTGGTTGGTTTATGTTTCACACTACATGAAAACAGAGCTGATGGCTTTGTTTCTGCTACTTAATCTATTTTTCATTTGACATGGGAGGTCTTGTGTGTAGGTGTAGGAGAAAACAAATTGCCTTCTTTTACTGTTTTTTTTTTTTCTGCAAACTCAGTAACAGTTTTCATACAATTATAGGGAACACCCAGTAGTAGTTTGCTTACTTGTATTATTGCATTATTGCATTTTTCTTCATTTGTTGTGATTAGAGAATGTATTATGGGTATTTATTTTCACTTTTTTAAGAACATAGTTCATTTTATTATTATGAGTTGCTCTCTCGTTAGTCAGTCCTAATCAAGTTGGAGAGAAGAAGATATCCCCAGAGATGTGTCCTACTATTGAGTTCGAAGAAAGAACTGCATCAGTTAGAAAAACAATTATCTATTTCTGCTTTGTAGCCATAACAATTGAGTTCTTACAGCATTCTCTCTAGACTATGTTTTTCTCCTTCATTCAAGATCACTACATGTTTGTCATTTGCTAGTTCTTCACAAAACAAAGCATTGTATTTTACATACAATTCAGTAAAGTCTCAATGGCACAATCCTTTCTTTTACCTTTTATTTTTTCTTTGTTTTAATCTTTGGATACTACTCACTTACACTGATGGAGGAGCCTTTATGAAATCATCAACTTTACATTTAATATGAATGTTAAGTTGTCTACCACAGATACTTCAATACAACTTGTGTTTATGTAAATAGCAGTGCTTAAGATTTATGTCTACGTAATGAGCTGGATTAGCGATTCAGTGCTGTGTGCTCCAGGTTCATGCACTTTTCCAGACAGCGTACTGTTGCTAGACAATGGTAGCTGTGGGGATCTCTTTATTTTACAATCTAACCACTTGGTGCCAGAGCTTTAGGTTAAACTAGATCTGCTAGTTTGTGCTGTTGTTAATTGTAAGCTCTGCAGATTACTCTTCTGGCTCTGACAAATCCTGCTATAATTCCCACATTGCTGTGTTGCCAATTGTTACTCCATGAGGGATAATCTATCTGCTACCACTAGGTAGATTGAACCTAAATGACTGCAACCTGGATGTACTCTTACAGCAAGGACCATACGCACTTGACTGGTTTCAGTGTTAAGATCGAGTCTCTTTAGTCTTTGTTTCTCTGTGTGAACCAACTATAATCCCTCTGTAGAGGATCCACTATCTGACCTGTGAGAGTCTACTCCAGAAATGCATCAATCATGCCAACTGCACAACATTCAAGACAAGATATACAAAAGACACAGTTCAAAATAGAAAGATGGTTAGATAACAGACTAGACAAGCATGGTAATCAAAACTGCAGAATCCACCTAGATAATTTTAGGACTAGAAACCTTTCTCCTATACATGTGTTGGAAAAGACCCATCTCTGTGCAAGTGTATTTAGTTGAGGTGGGGATTTTTCCATAAGTAGGGTACAATTGTGGAAAGATACAAGACGTGGTATATAGCATATATCTCAGTATAGTATATAGCATATATCTCAGTTTGAATCTCTTTCCAGATTCTACTACTTAAAGTACATAATAAGCATTGTTGCTAGGTCACCTAAATAAAACCTCTGAAATAGATTTTGGCTAATCCTAGTCAAGAAAACACCAGAGTATAAAGATATGACAAACTGTAAACCATGCATCTGAAATAACATAATTTGTCCAAAACTAACTGACTTCTTGTACAATGTCAATATACAAACAGCAACTGGAGCATGCAGGTCCCTTGCTATAGTCTAAGGGGCTAGGAACTGAAAAAGGAAGGTGTAAGGGGTAGTTTACCAGTAGAAGGTGAAGTGGGCAAAAAGGAAGTGGGAGGGGCAAGGAGTCCTCATGGCCATTTTGCCCTGGAACTAAGTAAGCAGCATCCCTCTATCCCACCCTTGATGTATATGACTCTATTCATTTGTTCTAAAAAAATCTTAATAATATTATAATAAAAAATGGGAAGTATTAAAAAAAAACTAAAATTATGTTTATTAAAGAAATACTTTAAGGAAAATGTAAATATGTTGTATTGTTTATGAGGCTGTTCCTTTTTCAAAATAGTGTTTCATTCCAAGGGTGTTAATATTGTAATGGATACAAAACTTTAAAGAAGTTATTTGGTCTATTAATACTGGTTTGAATAATAAAGCTGTGGCCTTCTAACCCCATCTCTAATGTCCTGATATTATTGGGTAATTTCAAGGGGAGCAGAAAGTTAAAGAAGGTTAAATCAATTGCTGGTTATAATCCTGGAGCAGTGTTGATGCTGCACCAGCCATATACCAAACAGTCTGAAAAAACACTGCAATATGAAAACACTCGAGAAACTTTAAGAGTTTTATTTTAATATGCTAAGTACACTAAGGAATCTGTATTCAAAATTAGAGATTATTAAGCCAAACTGCAGGAGACAACCTAATGCTCATTTCGCTACATGAGAAATAATCAATGAATCATATATTAAAATACCCAGCAGGAGACACACCTGTAGTATTATAATACACTGGAAGATTAATGCCTTAGAACATAGATATTATAATGATATTGCAGTAACTTAATTTTCTGAAACATTATGACAGTCTGAATAGAAGTTACTCTTCGACCTCAAGCTTAGTTTACACGTCAGGAAATGTCAAACATCAGGATTCATGTCAAGACTTTGTTTTTTTAACAGATGCAAATAAATGATTAAAATGCAAAAGAGCACCTTGAAAATCAGGAAAGTGTCTAGGAACTGGAAAGACCATTATACATTCTTCACAACAAAGATATTTTTGAAACTGTTTTCATGCCCTGTCAAGTCTTAACTATTCACTTGGGTTAAAAGGCCCCGTTATTTTTCTATCCCTGTCTTTTACAGCCGTCAAAAGGATTTGTGACTTGCAAACAGCGATTGGAAGCCTTTCATAAGCAAAAACAACTCTCTTCTTTATTTTGATGGGTACTCTGAACTTTCCCAGTTGTCTATGCCACCCATGCACATAATTAATGCCTTCCCTCGCAGAACTATCTGCCAGTTCTTTTGTGTAGGGTGATTGCAATGTGTCTCTTAACTTAAAGATTTGCCAAGGCTCCAGACTAATGTGGATCAATAACATTTGTAAATATCACTGGAGGTCCATTTTAGTTGACAGTATGTAAAATAGTCAGTTTCCTTAATAAAAATAGCTTGTTTGGCACTTTATCAATTATAAGTAGCAATGTTACAGATTATAGGATAGCAAGGCCTTCTAACATATATATATATATATATATATATATATATATATATATATATATATATATAATGTTACAACATTTTCTGGAAAGTACCGGATGAGTTAAAGATATGTAATACAACATATCTAAGCAAGTTTTATATTTTGCATAATATGAGATGTTCCTATGTTTGCACTTCTTGTTAACTAGCTTCTGGGAAAGATGCTTGTACTTCTACTATTTATTTTCATGGTGCAGCTGTTGAAAATTTTGTGTGTGTTTGCTTGTTGGGAGAAAGTTCTTTGTTATCTGTCAGAAAGCTCATGCTCATATCTCACTGGTTGCTGCTATACAGAGCAGAAGAGATATGGCTAGATCAGATTATTACATGTATCCCTTGAAAGTTACTGGAAGGTAATTGGTAGATAGTTGCCACAAGCCACTCTGGAGCAGCACCTGCTCGAATGGCTCATGCACTACTGCTGGTCGCATGCATGAGCCACATCAGAGCTGGTGCTGGCTCTAGAGATCCTTGTGTCTTGAAGTTGTCAGTATCTGTGCCCACTCCTCCTGCTGGACTCTGCACTGAGCAGATAAACGTAGGTGGATAGGTCCTACTTTTGCTCCTGGAGACAAGGTCTGGCTCTCTACTAAAAACATCCACTTGAAGGTCCCTTCTCTCAAGTTTGCTCCTCACTTCATAGGACCATTTCTGGTAACTCAAAGGATTAATCCAGTCACCTTTAAGCTACAACTCCCTTCACACCTTCATATCTCTAATTAATTTTATATGTCTCTATTGAAACCGGTAATTTTTATTCCTTACATGCAAAAAAAGTCTCTGTTGACAATCCTGAAGAATATAAGATTAAGATCCTTCATTCTCAGATTTATAAAGGGAGACTTTACTATTTTATCGACTGGAAAAGATATGGCTTGGAGAAGAGATCTTTATTCCTGCTCAGGATGTTCCTGCTCCTAAGTTTCTTTGCAACCTGGAGGTGAACTTCAGAACTGGGGCCCTATAGGAGGGGAATGTCTTGAAGACAGCAGCATGTTCACTGACAGTGTGTGTTGGGAGATCTCCTGCCTCACTGCTGCATGGTGGAAGCTTTAAATTTTGGTTTTCTCAAGCACTCAAGTGCCTGAGCTGCTAGCTGTATAGGCTTCATATTGGTGTCACATCTATTCAAATCTGCTCTCAGCATTTCTGTTATTAAGACTGCCAGCTCCTTTGATTCAAGTTTGCCTGTCCACCTCGGCTTATTAAAGGGACAATGTTCCTGTGTCTACTTTCTAATCAGTCTACATTCAGCTACCACCAGAAGGGGTGAATCCAAGGACTGCATCCTGGGAGTGCCCTTACCGCAAGGGCTATACCTCCTTGAGGGGGTTAAGGGTGAAGACCAGGGAATCCTTAGACTGCACGCTGGCCTGAGCCCATGCTGAACCCACGCAAAACCCCATGGTAGTACAGAAGTTCCACATCCAGTCCATGACAATAGTTTAGTGGTTGCAGTATGATGTAGTCATCAATGGATAAAATGGTAAAAGAGCAGCAGAAAATTAACCAAACACAAAACTGGATTATTGATCTGGGCAACTTTGAATCTATCCATGAACTCCCATTGGTAATGTTGGGCATCTTGTTTTTATATTAAAATACTGTGTATGTGTGTAATTAAGTACTGATGCCACTGGAACTGTTATTTGTAAGTGTTTTCCATGAACTTTTGTTTGGTTATAGAGTTAAAATAACAATATGATGCCAATTATTTAAAATTATCTATGGTAGATAATCTTCCTTTCATTGGTAATACCCCTAGACCTGGGGCGAAATTTATTAAAGGCGAATTTTGAATTTTCGATCGATCGATTGAATTTTCGATCGAAATTTCAAATTTTTTTTGAAATTTTTAATTTTTTCAAAATTTCAAAATTTTTAAAAAATTTCAAAATTTGTAAAATCGATTGGCATTTCAACATTAAAAATTTCTAAAAATTTCGAAATTCAATTGATCGAAAATTTACAACTTTAATAAATTTCGCCCCTAGGGTGTGCTAATGGGAGGACAAGGTATGTTTAAAGTACCTTGTAGTGACTGTGCTACTGGATGAGTACATGAGGAACACTAACAACTGTTTCTTTATGTACAGTAGAAAGGAAAAGAGAATTCAGCTCTATATATTATAGTTATATACATATGTATATAATAGTTAGCACATCTGCTAGCTGTTTGCACCTGTGTTCTCAGTGCATCACTTCCCTTTAAAGTAGTGAAGTTGAGCTAATATATCATATACAGCAGTTATCCTGCACTTTTCTGCTTCACTTTTGTAACTTTCTGTATGGAGCTGTGTTTCAAGTAGATTGTCCATGTCTTTCAGCCTTCTTATACAATATAATCCTGAAACAACAAGAAAGGGGTTTGTGCAGTGGGAAAAGTTAAGTGATTTTCATCTTCGGTGAGGCTTTAAAAAAGAAAGTACTGGTTCATACAGGATAATATAAATAGAGGGGAAGTGTGGTCAGGTATAGGTAAGTAATGCACAATGACACAAGAGATTAATTCAATATTGTAGCTAGCTACACTAACATAACTCCAAACTGCTGAGTTGTTAATATTGGTTGCTATATCACTGTGATTGCCTAACAAAAAAGGCAGTTTTGTTCAGTGCGGTTCTAACCCTGCAAATAATAAAACAATGCACTTTTTCTTCAACACCTTTTTCCATACGGTTCTTCTGGGTGAATGTCACCTCCATAGCTAGAGCTGTGACAGCTGGCAATGAAAATCTATCCCACTGACGAGACTTGCACACCAATTGCAGGTAAATGTCTTTAATAAATTATTTAAACTGCATGTCTACGCAAAGTTTCCTGAGCTGCTGCCACCACCCTTTCTCAAGTGCAATTAAATTAAATATTTTATTAAAAACATTTGTCTGCAGTTGGAGTACAAGCCTCATCTGAGGTGTAAATTAACCCTGCTAGAAATAAAATCTCCATTACCTTGCCAGATGCTTTAACGTTATCAGTATTTATTCTCAACTTGCAGAGGCTGCTATGGTTTTAATAGTTTTCACTTAATACAAACTGGAGATGAACATCATATTATTGCTTGTTTACTCCTGAAGGTTAGATTTGACGCTTTATTCAGATAGGCATTTCCCTATATTCTGTGGGCGGTCAATGTGTGCTGCATTTATACGCTGATGGCACATCAAAAGAGCAGTATATATGATACTGGTAGAGCACATTGTTTAATGCCAATGAAGCACTGAGGAACCAGACAGCTTTTAGAATGGAAAGGTATCACTCACTTGATCAAAGCAGCTTCCTAGGATTAGGATTTCCATGTTTATACTGTCACTTACACAGGAGACACAGTGTATCTTTTACACCTTTGCTTAAAGGGTTTTCTTTTTTTCTCATTCTTTTTAGAGCAGGTATAAGCTGTGGTATAAAGCAATATGGTTAATCTGGAGATGAACATACCAAACAGAGGGAGAATCAAGTATGTTTATTTAATCCTCCAGATCTAAATTCCCAAATATGGGAGCTTGCAAGTGTGCTTTGATCTGAAGTATGTTTTGTCTTAAATGTGTGAGTTGAGATTCAGGGATACATTGATAAAAGTCCAAATAGTTGTGTAGAGCTGTAAATTCATGTTTATTTGCCACTTCCCCATGGTCGCTTATTGACTAAAAGTAAGCTACGCCACACTACGTATCTGACAACGTTTGCCACTGTCCACCTGTTCATCAAGTGTTTTTTTCCACTTAGTCAATAGTGGATGATAGACAAGTGAATTTGTGAATACTTTGATGATGAGACTTGAATTGTAGCAAGGTGAATTTGCACTTTAGTCAACTGTATAAGTTGGAGACCTGGGCAGATAAATGACACATAAGGTTTAACACTGATAAATGTGAGGAAATGCATATACTAAACTGAAAAAGACCTAGAGGGGAATTCACCATTCAGCAAAGTGAGCTCCCAATCCTTCGGCTCACTTTGCAAATGGTGTTATGCACTCGCTGATGCCCTGCACGCGGACATCAGCGAGCGCATTAAAGGGATTCCAGTCTCGGCGAGACCAAAAGAGTTGCCTCGCCGAGACTGGAATCCCTTTAATGCGCTTGCTGATGTCCACATGCGGTACATCAGCGAGCGCATAATACCATTTGCAAAGTGAGCCAAAGGATTCGGAGCTCACTTCGCTGAATGGTGAATTCCCCCCCTAGACTTCTAATTGACAGTGAATGTGACTATAGCAACCAGTGTCAAGCACTTGCTGCCAAGGCAAATAGGATCATGTGGTGCATCGAATGGGACATAGAAGCACATGACAAGAACATAGTTCTGCAAATTTACATATTACTAGCCAGAGAACACATGAAGTATTGTGTACAGTTTGTGGCACCAGTGCACAAGAATGACATAGTAGAGTCTGAGTGAACTCAGAGAGGAAAACAACAGTTATAAATAGTAAACTACAATAAACAAAAATATTAGCAAAATTAGGTTTATTTATTTTAGAAAAAGATTATTTAATTGTGTTTAAATATATCAAGGGTCAATATAGAAATTGCCCTCATGATCTATTTATACCAAAAACCTGTATTAATAACAAGCGGTCATCCTGTACGTCTAGAGGAAGGAAGGTTTCTGCATCACCACAGTAGGAATTTCTTTACTGTAAGAGCAGTGAGACTGTATAACTGATATCTTGTACAAGCTAGGTAACTAGGCAACTAAACTGTCTTTTTTGAATAAAATGTAACAGGTAATTTTATTTGCAGCAGTAAAGTTTATATGATATTATTATATTATATACTTTATATTTAAAATGCTGAGGGAATCCATACAGTGTCTATTTTTAAAACTTCAGCCTCCTTATACCCTGTTATTGATACTGAAGAATTCAGCAATATATACATATATATTTGTTTGTGTACATAATAGGGACAATTTATTTCATGGCTTTTTTCTAGCAGGCAGAAAAGTGGAAAAATGAAAACTATATGTGTAATTTTCACATCTACATGCCTCTCTTATCACAGAGGCACAGATGTGTATCTATATTACATTCTTAAGATATGTGCAGATAATTCTATTTATAATTGACATACCATTTGAGCATTATTTCTCTTTATGCCTGTGAGGAACATCAATGCCCTGATATCTTGCAAAAACATATTTCTCAACCAGTTAGGTATCATATCTAGTTCCTCTTGATATTCCCATTAATTGTATAAAGTGTTATATGCTTTGCACAAATGTTTGATAATACATTTACAATGAAGCTACATCATTTATTATAGGACTTAAAAAAAGTAACGGGTATGAAACCAGTGCTAAATCTCACACTTAAAATGGTTTAGGTCTAATTTGCACTTTCCCTGTGTGCTTGTTCCAAATGACAAAGCCGTTGGATGGGGATTTAACTTATATGCCTCGTCTTACAGTGACATTGTCCCAGGAGTGTCAGGCGTTCACTGAAAAGAAGAATGTCAGTGCCAATTCTTCAGTAACTATATAAGCTCCAACTTGACGAAGCATGCAAAGCTACTTAAAATAAATAAGTAATAAGACAAAAACAATATCTTTGTTGCATTTTCTTACCAATCTGTAATGGAATTTCTAATTACAATGCTTTTGGACTCACCAAAAGAATTGTGTAGAAGCAAAGATTTCTTTGTGACATACCCATGTTTGTTTACACATATCCATAGTCCCACTAGACAGAGTGGCAAGTGCCTAAGGCTAACTAAGTGCTCAGATATTTCAACACCATTTTATATAAAAATCTACAGCTCTAAGAAACCCAGTGGACTGAATTTGTGCTGTTGTGAATTACTGTTCTTCAGCGAACTTGAATGAATAAAAAATAATGTGAATACATTGTCTGAAAGCTCAAATGAGTGACTAAACTTTAAACAGTTTCTTTCCTTTGCAGCTCTCGGATTTACTTCAGATGCTTATGGTTCTGGCCATGTTTTGATGCCAGGTATGTTTATAGTTATTACATGAAAATGCTGAATGGATTTGTAGCTCATTTACTTTCCAGTAATTACCACCTGTACCCTGTTAATTAATGCTAAATAGGGGGCAAAGTTATAAAACTCTGAATTGTCCCATAGACGTATCAATTCACAACACTTTCCTAGCTTTGCATATTCATCAAATATTGTTATTTTGTGTGATGTAACAAATTCTCACACAGTAATGTTACACTAACTGTATGATTATTCATCACTTTGCATCTATATGCTGTAAATTCATGGACAATTAAGGTGTTCATCACATGACAAAGTGACAGTTCACAAGGCGTACTGGCATAAATGTACAGATTCAACTTCGCCAAAAAACATTTTAGAATTGGGAAGATTCCCAGGGAATCGCAGGGTTCCTGTGATTATTCTGCCATCATTACTCTAAAGGCTAAAATATATGCCAACCAAGCACCAGCAGGAACCATTGAAATGAACGTAAAAATGGTTGTAATTTATGCAACTTCAGTATTCTCTGGTGACAATACCTGCAAAAGACAAACCAATGGTGACGTTGTCTATTGATAATTCATGGGAACTGCAAGTATGTTGTTATTACAGTAAAGAAAATCCTTATGGTGGGACTGGTTCCTTTAAATAGATGCCACCACTTCCCTTCAATATGGATATTTATGATTAATTCACTACGATACGCCACTGCTAGTATCACCTAACAATGCTCAGAAATTACAAATAGGCACAGACCAGAGAATATTTAGGGGGTTATTCACTAAGGTGCGAATTCGACTGTTGAATTCCCAAACAGCGGATTCCCATAGTAAATCCGCTACAATTACCCCATTGTAAAGTTGTGACAATTTTTTAAAGTTAAGATTGCAACAATATTCTCAGTATATAGATGCAACTGCGACAGTAGCAGTCTATCGCGACTATCTTTATCTGGTGAATTTTCACCTATACGCAACAAATTGGACTTTTGTGAGTAATCCCCTTAAAGTCTTTCTTTAATCTTTTAGCAAAGAGGCATGTGAGAGTTCTCCTCCAGGTTGTAAGTACAACCTGTACCAAATAAAAGAAATTGGTGAGATGAAGAAGTATATAAACATAAACTAGTATGTATCTGACTGAACAGACCGGAGAAACAGACATATATGGGAGTACAGTCAGACAGAGAGACAGAAAGATTGTAGATGCATTGTACAATGCTTTCAAAGTGGTTATTTTATCACTAATAAAGATTTGTTCAATATGATTTTATTGGTATAAGCCAAAGAACACAACTGTGAAAACTTTACATCTTACAACAAAACTCATTTTGGTGCTTTCAGTGGATTTAGTGGATTAACTTTCATGTTACTTATGTCTGTTACTGAACTGTATGTTGGAATGGTTATTATAGTTCCATTTGCTCAGAGTACTGCCAGCTAGGTAAGCTGAACAGCTCATGGTGTCTCCCTCTAATACACACTTGAAACTTTTAACTATAACATAAATACCTTGACATTTGCATTTCACCATAACTTCAAAGTACTTTCCAATGAATTAAAAATAGTAATCTTATATTAGTCCTAATCTTATAATACATATTTCTATGTAATAGAGAACTTTAGTGTGCATTTTATACACATACTGAAATATTTAGGATTTCCATTAAAATGTAGGGTTATTGTCTAATGGTTATGATTCTGGAGATTCAGAGTTTTGTCTTTTGTCTTTTGTTATATTAATCTGTGTAAAGTACTAGAGAGAAACGTATGGTGTACAATAAGGACAGCTATAAAAAACGTAAATACATTTTCCTAAAATGGACCAGTTAACCAATTAAGATTTACGATTACACCATGGGTAACAGCTTGAGGCAGCAAGATATGCACACTGGACAGCTTTATTAGCCCTTAGTTCAGGGGTGGGCAAAGTTTTCTTGTATTGGGTCGGTTTAATAGTTTTCAACTATGCGGCCATACTTTTGCCATACTACACTGCCCTACAACACTCCTCAATCCCCATACTGCACTGCCCAACAACAGCCCCATTCCCCATACTGTGCTTCCCCACAATCCCCTCCCACGTTGTGCTGACCCCACAACCTCCCTTCCACACTGTGTTGGCCCCACGACCCGCCTCCAATTCTGTGCTTCCCCTACAACCCCCCCACACTGTGCGGACCCCACAACCCCCCTCCCACTCTGTGCTGCCCCCAAAACCCCTCCAACTCTGTGCAGCCCCCACAATTTCCTCCCAACTCCATGCCATCTGAAGGAGGGGGGCTATCTT